>JANIMX020000100.1:1208436-1220450 GCA_024582655.2 Erythroxylum kunthianum
CAAACACATTAAACGCAACATGACAGGGGAATATAATGAAAACAAGTGAGAAAATATGATAAGTTATGTACTTATCACTAACCCACCATCTCAAGATGCTCAACAACCATGGGACACATCATTAGTCTTTATGGATACAGACGATGATCTATGATGTGAACATCTATCAGTGTGCAAGATTTGCTCTTATCTTGTGTGATAAGTATGGTGGGACTCTTGTCTCCCACTTTTTAGCTTTTTATTGTTTGCTTTCCTAAAGTGTCATAATGGGAATATTTACTTTTTAAAGTTGTTTGGATTGTAGTTTAAAGAGATATCTATCTTTCTAAAGTGAAATCTTCTTTTTAAAGTTGTTTGGTTTGTTGTAATCATGGAGATTCCTTGCTTCGGCTATAAAAGCAAGTCTCTCCTTCGTTTGTCATAAGACCTCATTAGTGAATGAAAAATATGAGTTTTTTTTACATGATTTCTCTCTAAACACCTATCTCCCGTATCTCTTATGAAAGTCTAAGTCTTGAGTGATATGAATACCCAAATGAAGGAATAATAGTTAATAGACAAGTATGCTCTACACTTGCCTCGTATGAGGATCCTGTGTATCAAAAAGTCTAGAAGCGCTAGTTCTTCATTTAGGTCTCTATCAAGTGTATAGTGAAAGAGATCAGACAGCGAGAATTATACAGTAGAAAAGCTGAGTTTATACCCGTGGAAGGAAAGGAGTGCCGTTGAGGGTTTCTTTTATAGGCTGAGTAACTGTGAGAAGTCTAAGTTGGCGATCAATGAAGTTATACTGTATATTGCAGGTTGTGAAGCAAGTTTCTCATGCTTGATATTGATCGTTTTACCTAAAGTTCCGCTAAGGGTAGGATCAAGCTTCGAACTACCTAAGGTTCAATCGAGCCTCTATTCTGAAGGCCAATTAGACCTCAGACTAGGCCCAGGGTTGATCAATGCATTTTGACCTAGCCCAAACCAAGTTCAACTCACTACCATTACAAATGGAGCTTATTTGATTAGGTAAGAAATTTGACATGGATTTGGTTAGAAAAGAACCTACCAAAGTCCATTAATTTAACAAGAAAAGGTTAAAGATGGGTTTATCCAAAATAAAAAGTAAAAAATGGATTTAGTTTAGAAAGAGTTCAAATGATTTTGATTGAGAGAGAGTTTAAATCAGTTAGAATTTTGAAAATGTTCTATTTTCTTTTGACCTTTCTTTTTAAAGTATCTCTTTGACATGATTTTTTTTCCCTTTTCTAGTTTTTTTGTAATTTATTTGCATATTATTGTAAATTTGCATATTCTAAAGTTCCACACATTAATGTTTTAGTTTTTCAATGTTTCATTTTATTTTTTTAAGATTTTCTGTTTTTTCTTTTATTCTAAACTTATTTTTGTATATTTTCAAGTAGGAAATTGTGATTTTTTAGTTCATATAAAAATAAATTGTAATAATAAAAGTACTAACTTTTAAAAAATATTTTCAATTTTAAATTAATGACAGATTTATATATCACTTTCTCTATTTTATTAATAAGAAAAATATAAATACTATATTTAACCTCTTTTTATAAGATTTTCTTTCTTTATTTCTTTGTAGACAATGTTGACTCACATTTGAGGTAAAAGAATCATGAAATATCATAGAAATATATTATAATAAGTAAAAACGCAATTCAAATTTCTTTCAAAAAATTTCAGATTTTAAAGAAATATATTATAATAAATAAAGACTCCTTTGAACTGGAAGAGCTCAAAGATATGTTATTTCATTTTAAATTTACCACAACTATTTATAAACAATTTTTTATCTAAATAAAACCCCAAAAGCTTCTTGCTTAAGAACAATTTCTTCAATTCCTAGTTTTGATATTTAGGTTTGAGTTTCTTACAAAATAAAAAAAAAAGTGAAAAATAATGGGGCAAAACACAAAGAACAATACATCTCTTGGCATTACAGAGAAGACATCAAAATACATGAAATTGGATAGAGCAGCTGTCGTTCATAATAGATTTCAAACAGACAAAATTAAATCATAGGATCTGGGAGAGTTTAGGAAAAGGTGGGTCCAGGATTGAATGATTTTTGACCAGGTTCACCCAAAATCATGTACTCTCAGTTCATATACTAATGATCCGTTGGACACTAGAAAGATGGTTCAAAAAGAAACCACAAGCCACAGGAGCAAGAGCCCTACATCATCAAATATTTGATTAAAATTTAGATAATACTGCTAAAAATAAATTAAAGAGTAAAAAATATATAATTTTTCTGTAGTATATAAATTTTTAAAAAGATTTTTAATTCTTTTAAAAATCTCTTATTGAAAAAAGATGAAACACATGTGATATCAAGATTATGCATGGACTAATTAAATGTCACTAACATAACATTTTAATTTAAATTAATTAAACCCAATCTAAATTAATAATTTAAGATAATTAAAATAAATTATTTATATTGAATCAAATTAATTAAAAAAGAGGCAGATCAATGGTAGACACATCTTTTATTGAATCGCCATATTATGATACAAGGTTTTTTTCTAATCCAGCAAAAGTTTAACCATAGCCTTAAGTTATATTATTCTTTTCAGATCATCTGATCGTATCCCTGATATAATTAAGAGGACAAGAAAAGCAATGGCACCAGGACAAAATCCTGGGCTTGAGAAGACTTTTTGGTGTAAAAAGTAATCGGCTTTCCGTAAAAGTTTGACAAAAAGGCATTGAATTTATACCTCCAAAACTGAACTTGGTTTGACTTGTTGGCTGCCATGTCCCACTCCAAGCATACCCTGTTCAATCAATGGCATGAATTGTAGTCACCATCTACAGATAATGAAATGAAGCAGAGAAGAAAACATCATGGCTGAACAGTGCAAAAAATGAGCGCTAGCAGTGAACTCACCTTGACCAAAGCAAGTTGTGGAGGTGTTCTTGCCATTTCGACAGACGCAAGCAAATGACTGATCAAAACCTGCAAAGCCGCACATCCCTCCACTGGTTTCACAATCCTTGCACTTAGCGCTATAGTATGATCCATTGTATTGCAGAGAAATCCCATATTTCCATTTCATTGGATCCCCTTTGTTGCCTCCATAGTCATATATTGACGTATATGAAGAACATTGAAGCTTAGGAAGATCCAAGGTGTAACCTTGAAGTTGAATTGGTGACTCGTAAACACAACAAGTGGATATGGGTGCATTCTGTGGCAGCCCGATTCCTATAACTCCCTTGCAAGAGTATAATCCTCTACATACACGAGAACTAGACCCTGTGGCACACAAATCTTCATTCGGATCGAAAATGCGAGAAGTGGTAGAACATCCAAGCAAAACCAAAATGTTGTCTCCAGTTAAAGTGAATGGACTGGCTCTGTCTAAGCTAAAGCTTCCAGAGTTTTGCATTGAACTGCAAGTGGACATGAGAGGGTCTGTGATTATCAATGTGTTGGCTGAGTAGTCAATGGATGAAATTGTGTAAATGCCTGTCCCTGTAGAAAATTCCAGCGTACCAGAGCTGCATCTTATGTATCTAGCAAAGTCAGGGTGACCACAACCAAATCCTGTACCGAAAGGGAAGTTCACAGATGTTGTGCCACAAGTGCTATGGCACGTACCATTTATTGGGACGGGGTGGACAGAAGCAGAGCTTTTGCCTAGTTGTGAGAGAAAGAGCAGAATGTGAATGGAGATCAATGTATACGAGGTAGATGACATTGTTGAGACTCTGAATGTGCTGGACTGAGCTGTGAATATGGAGAAAAATACCAGAGATTACTTCAGCAGTTGATGTTTGAGGAAAAGCATTTCTTTTAGGTGATGGTAGCTACTTTCAACGTCCTTTCTTCTTAAAAGAAGAGCCTAAATATCAAGTGGGTTCAAGCTATAAAGCAATATGCATTTCTCACTGGGCCCAAAAGTAGGATGGAGAGGGTGGCAGGAGTTACGTGAACCATGTAAAAAAATGGTCTCAAATAGATAAAATTTCGGCCCTTTGATAACGACAATAGACCTGATTTCCCTGTTTTTATTTTGACATGGAACTAATGACACAAAGATCAAATTTAATGTACTCTGGTCTACCACAACTTGAACCAAAGAAGAGTGAACATTTGTAGGATACAATCTTTTGGGAAAAAAACAATATTACACCTTTGCTACACCACTGCCATCACAATGGAAGCGGTAAATAACACTAGGGCTAAATTCTTTATTATCCTACCCAACGAGAGTAATGTAATACAGAGGACTCACTTTTGTACTGAACCCAAAAAAATTAAAACAAAAAGGAATTCTGTTTCTCCATGTGATTATTTCAACAGATTCCACAAATACACTTATTAAAGACTATATCTGCTCAAGCTTGCAGAAATATCAAACTGCTGCATGGAAGCATAATCATTGACTCATTTTATGTCTTATATGACGTTGTCACCCAGAATCGTTGTCCTTTTTACATCATCCCAAATGGAAAAGAAGGATTCAATTTTGCTAAGATCATTTGTGTCATTCACTTTATAATTCTCAGAAGAAACAATCTTCACAGTTACAGCAATTACCGCTGCTGAACATGGCTGCTTCAGCATCTGAATAGTCCACTATTGCAAAGAGTGCTAGCTTCTCAAAACAACTCAGAATTTACTTCGCCATCCAAAGCTTCAAACTTGCGCCATTTCAGAGGAATTAAATCCAAAAGTTAGAAATCTTCACTTTCTCTGACGGTCGTGCAGTGTCCATCGAGATTAAACATACCCAGATTAACAAAATGATAGGTACCCTTGTCAAACCCATGCATTGAGAAGTTTTAAGACCACACTTTCACTTTAAAACTCTGAGCAGAGTGCAAACTCAAGCAGCCAACTGGTGCTCGAATGAACTCTTCATGCATTAAGACCAGCCCAGTTCTTGAAAGCAACGAGAGATTCCATTTTTCTTAGGTTCCTTTTTCTCAATTTTGACACTTTCAGCTTCTTATGTGTTTCCATGAATGCTTGTTTGTACTTCCACTTATCCACAAAAACCTTCATCTCCTTTGATTTCTCCACAACTTGCATCACTGCATCAAAGTAACCACCCTTAACAAGAGCATACAGAAATGCATCAACCAGGTTCTGGTCAAATTTAACCCCTTTATCTTTATCTGTTGAAAACTTCCGCTTAACCTCATTCCAGAGCATCAACACACTGAAATATTTTCCTGCAGTCACATAACCATTAATAATGGACAAATATGTTTGGTCATTTGGCTCATACTCTAGGAATGTCATTCTACGAAAAGTCCTCCTCGCATCTTCTATCCTCCCGGCTTTACAAAAAGCATGAATTATTGAATTCCAGTCATGTGTTGTAACTTCAACACGAGGGTCCTCAATAATTTCATCTAGAAATGCAGCCATTAACTCAGGCCGTTGGTTCTCCATCAGTCCTGTCATAATAGTCAAATAACTCCCCTTCAAGTTGGGTATTATTGACTCTCTCATGTCCCTGAACAAAGTGAAAGCAGATTGGAAATCTTGACTTGTCATGGATGCCTCAATTAGAGCATCATAGCTTGCTGCATCTAAATGATGCCCTGTGTTGCTTATCTCCATGACCAGTTGAGTAGCTTCTGCTGTTCTATGCTCTTTACAATATGATTTCAAGATCGGTATGTAGACTCCTAGTCCCACAGTACCACCTAAAGCATTCATTTCATCAACAATGCTATGAGCTTTATCAGAAAGTCCAAGATTGACACACGCACTAATTACACCAAAGCCAACTGATTTTTCAACCACATTTGCTGCTGCCTCCAACTTTTGAGATTCAACAATCAATGTTGCTAAACCCTTAATTCCACCGTCCTTGAGGAAACCTTTAACAACTTCACAATAAGTTTCTTCACTGAAATCTAAACCTTCTCCGGTCCGTTCCTTCAAGATACAAAGAATAGTTTCTGAAACTAAGTCTAAATTCCTTGACTTTACATACCCACTAATCAAATTAATATGTTTCAGCCTCTTATTTGAAAATCCAAATCCTCTCATTAGATTATGTAACTCAATAATCTTATCTTTTAATCCTTTCAACGCATATAAATAAGCAAGAGACCCAAAACTAATCTCATCAGGCCTAATATTTAAAACTGACATCTTCTCAATGACTTTTTCAGCATCAGTAACCGATTCAAGTTCTCGACAACAACCATCTAAAGCAACATTACACGCAGCCAAGTCAGGTTTCATGAAGTCCAACTTCTCATCTATGGCAACCCCACAACTCTCCATAAAAACTCGCAGAAATGCACCAAAAGTTCCGTTCTTTTTACTAATATCAACAATGAAATGACCCCATAACCCGAAGGGCATATAGTACCTGTTCTTAAACATACACTTGACCAAAGCAAAAGCAGGAGCAGCAGCATTGGCACGTTGCATAGAGAGAAGCAGCCTTTCGACAGTCTCAAACTCTAAAAGTTTTGGGTCCTTCTCCATAAAATAGAGAACGGAGGAAAATGCCCTTTTGAGGTTGAGAGTGTCATTGAGAGAGGCGAGGTGGACAATCAAATCGTTGGACAGAGACTTTGGTGGGAAAACGGAGTTAATGGTTAAGGACTTGAAGGACTTCCATGCCTCATCAGTCTTGTTGTGAAAAAGTGAACTTTGAATGGTGGACTCTAGGTCGTCCACAAATTCTTGGGTTAAGGAAGATGGAGGGGCAGCTGTGGTGGTACTGGTGGTGGTGGTCTGTGGTGGAGTTTTCTTACCGGTGAAAAGACAAGGTTTAAGGAAGGAGTATAGTGTCGGAGTTTCAGGGGCGGAGGATAAGCGTCTATGTGGAAGCGATGACACCGCTCTTCTCAACATTCTGTGCTTCAATAACGGTGTAAGCTGTGTGACCTTTTTTGCCTTGTAAAACGAATACGTCTAAGTAAACTTTAATATACAGTCTGGAAGACCTACCAAGCGCTGGAATAGCTCAGTTGGTTAGAGCGTGTGGCTGTTAACCACAAGGTCGGAGGTTCAAGCCCTCCTTCTAGCGATTTCGTACGTATTTTTGTTCAATATTCTATTTTCTTAATAAAGCAGCGGAACGATGAGAAGGCTCAACTCTGAACAAGAAGGAAATATTTTTGAAGCCAATCGGCAGCTCTGGTCAGAGGAAGTTGTTTGAGCAACCATGGAAGAAGCCAAAAAGAACAAGCAATCAATGCAGCAGCTAACAGTTGAAGAATGGAATGGCTATTCTTCTACCAAACTCTCCAAGACGGCTACTATAACTGCTGCTGCTTCTTCTTCTTCTTCTTTTTCAATCCAAAGGTTGCATCTTTAACCCTCAACTTGCACTTTACCATCTAAAACTTCGTTTGTTTCTGAAATTCTAAGATTTCGGTTATACTCAGATCTGGAAACCCTTTTGATCACGTTTGGAGACGAGTTCTTCAAGCATTTGTTCCGGAGGTGAGTTTTCTACTTTCTTCCTTAGTTTCTTCTATTGCTATTGTACTTCATCAGCTATTTATAAGTGTTTGTCTCCTCGTAAATGCAGGGTTTTCCCAGCAGTGTAACTCCAGATTATGTTCCGTTTCAAGTGTGGGATTCGCTGCAGGTATTAGATACATAAGCTCGATGACTTTGTTTGTGGCAAAAGGTTTATGTGGACTTGTCTATGAATCCTTATCTTTCACTAACCAAATTGGGGATTTGGGTATTTCTTTCCATATAGGGCCTTTCGACTTATATACGGACCATGCTTTCTACACAAGTAGGTTCCAATTTGTCCGATTCAAATTCATTCTCAGTTTATTGTAGCAATGTCTGTTATACTTGTTTTACGTTGCTCTTTTCTATTTTTCTTCAAGGCTCTCTTAAGTGCAATTGGGGTTGGTGAGAAATCAGCCACTGTCATTGGGGCCACTTTTCAGGTATAAGCTTAGATGGGTAATATCAAATTACTTTCGTGGGTTGTTTTGTTTACATGGTTAGAGCATATAGACGTGATTGAATTATCTACTTGTTCTTGATTGGAAATTTGAAACTAATATTCAAAAGCAAGAGTTTTCCACATTGCAGTATTGATCTTGGAATCTGTATATTTTGTGGGGTTGCAGTGGTTTCTAAGGGATTTAACTGGAATGCTTGGTGGCATACTATTTACCTTTTACCAAGTAAGATATGATGTTTCATACTCATGATACTTTTTTGTTTCTAATTTATAGAGTTTGTCCAATGTATATACAATTAAATGCTTTGATTTTTGAAGCTTAGCACTTGATGAAAGTTAGAAATTTCCAGCTGTCAATGTTAATGTGGAAATGATGGTATAAGATTTATTATGTTCTTTTACTTATTCTGATTGCATAGAGGGATTGTCACTTTTTATCTTTTCTTTTCTCTTTTACTTGAGAATGTCACTCTTGATGTTTTAGGGATTTCTTTGCTTATCAGGGATCAAATCTGGATAGTGATGCCAAAATGTGGCGTTTGGTGGCAGATCTTATGAATGATCTTGGTATTTCTCCCCTACCCCCCCTTCTTTCTCTCTCTCACGACATTATATGCGTGCATACAGACAATTTGAATACATTGCAGTTTATGTTTTCGATTTGATATGCCCTAGAGACTGACAAGGAAGCCTGCTATGTTTGTTGCAGGAATGTTTATGGATCTTGTTTCTCCAATATTTCCTTCAGCATTTGTTTTTATAGTTTGCTTAGGAAGCCTTTCAAGATCATTCAGTAAGTTTTTTGGCTGCTTAACATGCGGAGTAGAGCACCTTAGAAATCTAGTAAATGCTGATAGTTATTGTCAACCTTTTTCTCTCACAAATTGCGGTGGTGTCCATATATGTGCTTGTTTTGTTTTTTGTTTATGCTAAAAGAGTAAATTAAATGAATCTGCATATTTAATCAAGATTCATTGATATTGTTTCTCCGCATAGCTGGTGTTGCTAGTGGTGCAACTAGAGCTGCTTTAACACAGCACTTTGCCCTTCAAAATAATGCAGCGGATATATCAGCCAAGGTAGCAATATAAACAATTAGGTTTCTCACAGTTGTATAAGGTTTTAATTTATGGCTATTTGCTTTTCTCTAATGTCTATGCAGGAAGGAAGTCAAGAAACAGTGGCAACAATGATTGGCATGGCAGTGGGCATGCTCCTTGCTCACTTGACAATGGGATATCCCTTGGTCGTTTGGTTTGCCTTCCTCTCTTTAACAACGTTCCATGTGTATGGTAAGAAAACCTTTTCTGGTGATTAGATGTAACCGGTAAAATTCACATATAGTTGGAAGAAATGCCTCTTATTGTGTAAATTCACATATAGTTGGAAGAAATGGTTCTTATTGTGTAATTTGGTCACAGAGATATTTCTTAGATGACAATTTGAATTCATACACATAATATATCCTCTTCTTTTCTTGATGACAATTTCATCAATGATATTATTAGATCTTTTTGCTGCAAGTGGCTACTTATTATCTTGTGATCTTTGTTGACCAGCTAACTATAGGGCTGTTTGTTGCCTTGCGTTGACTTCTTTGAACATTAAGAGGAGCTCAATTCTTTTACAGTATTTCTTCGAGACTGGCCAAGGTACTAGGTACAATCTGAAATACTTTCTGAAATAGGTTAAGGATCCAAGGTCTATTTAGATGACAGGACCCCTTTCATCCATTTTATTTGCTACATTTCTTATGAATGAAGTGGAAAGATATGTGGTGACATATACTGTTGCTATCTCGAGGTAACTTGTGTTTGGTTCACTTATGCAAATAGAACAAGAACAAATATTGGTTTAAGAGAACTTGGGTTAAAACTCCACTTTTTTATGTCTTATCGTGTCTATCATTGCTTTCAATTTACGTTATTTCGCTTTATATATATATTCCTTGAGCTCCTAGAAGTACATTACCATGGTTTAATTGCCAACATTTGAATTTGTTTCCAGTTCTCTCCCCTGAACAGGTCTCTAAGATGGAGCACATTTTACCCATGTGGACAAGTTCCTGGTATTCTAAGGTGAAATTGCTGCATACCCAAGTTCTCTTGGGTGTGAGAGTTTCTTCACTTGATCACAGGGACATGTGAGTTTTGAAGTTGTTCAGCCAACTTTTTGACTGTCACAATGCATATGAATCCACATACCAAATGACGCCTTTTTTTCCAAAATAATACTTTTCTTCAATTCCAGATTAAGTATCTGTCAAAATCATTTGCAGAATTATGATTTTCTTTATTTGAGGAAGTGAGGGTCCTCATATGTTACATACGACTGTTAGTATAGTTTGAAGCATTTATGAGTCGAGCATTATGAACTTTGTGTCATGTGAACTATTTTGACCTTCGTGATGCAAAATCTTAAAATCCTTCTTCTGCAAAAACCTGACAGTTTTATTAATATTCTGAAACAGGGGGGAGCTACTGCTTTGTGCAGGATCTCATTATAGAAAAGGTTGAACTCCATTCGCTTAATCCCAGTCATTGCTTTTTCAATATAAAACAAGTGATCAATGTTATGTATTATCTTCATTGATATTTTTTTAGCAAAGTATTTGTTACTGGAGAGGAACAGAATCATCTGTATCATAGTGCACAAAGATTCTACAGCTTCAGATGTCTTGCAATCATTTATTCATGCACTTGCTGCGGTAAAACTTAAGAAAAAATGTAATTCTGTGCATATGGAGAGCCAATTATGGATGAATGCACATTATGAAGTTTTCCTTCAGAAGGTATCTCTTTCATTTCTTCTCCTAATAATTTTGCTCTATAACATGAACTTGCTCTGAAATCGTCAATTGCAATATGTTTGATGCTAGTTGAACTAATTTTGAGAGGAAATACTTCATTTTCTACGACGCAGCAACATAGTGAACTAGTTTTAGATGCCTCTCTCTTGTTTTACTTGGAGTAAAAATGTGAAAGTTTGATCGAGGGAGAAAAAGCAGGCATCTAGATGGTAGGAATTAACAAGTCCAACTAGTTCGGTATTGAGATCAGCTTAATTGAGAATGTAATGTCCCCTGGAAATTGGATTTTTTTTTTCATCCTTGAAGAAAGTTAGTGACAAGCTAGCACTTAGATTGTACCTTTTATCTTTTTGGATATCATGTAATTTGTTTTGCTTTTGGTATCTGGCAGCTAAGGTCTGCGGGTTGGAAAACAGAACGCCTGCTTTCCTCTTCAATTGTTTGGAAGGCAAACTGGATATCTGAGCCTTCAGATGATAAGACGGACTAGATTATTTCACAAAAAGAGAATTTGTGGGACGTGAGATGGACAACTACTTCATTTAGAGTAAAACTTGATGAGATGATATCACTTGATTTGACGCTAGGATTGCCATTGAAGATTGACGACAAGAATTGTCTATTGGTAGAAAAATATTGATACCGAACATAACATTGAACATCAAGAGAGATCCAACAGCTTCCCCAATTTCATATTTTATTCGATAGCATATTGAATTTGCCTTAAATTGACTTGATCAAACCATCGCCATTTCATTTCATGTTTATCAGCTATGATTTAGTTTCACGTTTGCTATAAGCCACTCTGCATATTTGCCAGGTTATCATTGTGTCGTTAAAGGGCAATACATATTTTTATTTGGAGAAGCATCGATCAATTGAGTTCGGACATGCAATTCCTGCCAATCTCTCTCTCTCCCTCTCCCTTACCAAACAGCTCAACCTTGTTATTCATAGCCTATGGTTGAATACATAGCTTAAACTGGTTTTGTTGCCTGTATATCAGCGTCATTAGTCGAAGCATTTGGCGTCAGGTTAAGCATTTTCAACAATCCATCAATTCTTGGTGACCTTAATAATATCGAATTAGGCTGCATTGTATTCGGTTGTACCATATTAGATGATCCTATCTGAACTTGTGTCATCTCGCCACCAATATGAGAAAAAATCGGTTGTCCTGGATTAACCGAGGTAGTTAAATTTTTGGCAGAATTTTGTTTTATCTCTGCCAACTGCATCTCATTTTGCACCATGGATTGAACATTCTCAGCTAG
>JANIMX020000101.1:527864-538687 GCA_024582655.2 Erythroxylum kunthianum
TAACTATTTTTCTTCATTGTTTTTAAAATCAATCAGTAGCTAATTTTCATTATCGTTCTTTCCCTAAATCCAACTTTATTTCAATTTAAATTTTGTTTTCAACTTTACTTTCCAACTTTTAATTTTGTTAATCTCATCATTTTCGTGACATTGATCTTTAATTTTTAACACAATTATTCCAATTCTCGTGGGAATGATCTTGTACTTGCATGCTATACTGCGTACACAATCTTGTGCACTTGCGAGTTAAAACGCGCAAATAGTTGTTTAATTTTTAGGTAATTATTTGTGCAACATGAATCTACCTCTAGGTGGGGTGGATTTGGACTCCAAAACAGGACACAAATTTTGTCTTGTGAATTGTGAGATCTGTCAATTCTTTAGACGTGTCCACGCTTAGTCACTTGCTGAATTACTTGAGTTTGCATCACCATCTGTCATTTTCTGTTACTTTTGTCGGTCATTTCATGCATTGGAAACAATGTGCCAATGTCATAATTTGTGTCTGCATGTGAATATGGAACGTCTGTGATTATATGTTATTCCGATTGTAGCCTGCCGAGTCTAATTTGGGGTAAATAGGCATGCCTAGAAGGGTCAGTAGCTACATTTTCTGGAAACTGATATCTCAACTTTCTGTCTGGAGGCGATGCCTCATATGTAGTGATCATGGGCCACTAGCTCTGTTCTGAGATCCGTTACCCATATATGTTTAGACAAGGCAGGACTGTATGCAGTTTCAATATGTTTCGCATTGGTTGTACATTCTGAATATTTTTTATTTCGCTACTGCTGAGTGGACCTGAGGTCTTGTGTTTAATTAACGTATGTTGGCTTTGTCTATATAGTGTGTGCATGTTGTTTTAAAAATTTTGGCTAGGTAAAATACAGTCGTTGTGCTGTCGAATTTTCTATAAAATTCTCGTAAATGTTATTTTGTTACTGTTTTTCTGTATTCTTTCTGGCTATAAGTTTATTTCGTTTTAAGTAGAACTTTCCCACTAAGCAATATGCTTAGCACCGAGTGTTTTCTCCATGTAGGTCAGGATCAGGGAAAGGAGCTCGCAGGGACGTCCGGATCGCAGAGGCCAGCAATGTAGTATTTTGTCCTTTTTATTTTGTCTGTATTGTATAGTTTTTGTAACGGCCTTCGAGGCTTAACTCTGTGTAAAACCTTTTGTTTAAAGTTAATGAAAATTGACTCGACCACGTCTGTTTGTGTTAATATTTTCGCTGCATGTATGTTACTATTGTTTATTTTCCGCTGTCACTGCACGTGAGTATCTGAGTGAGTGCATTTGTGGGTTGTGGCGCCCGAGTATCCTCCCAAGGGGTATTAGGGCATTACAGTTGCCTAGTTCCAAAGGGTTTTAGGTCAACTTGTCTTCTAACCATATGTTCTCTAGTGTCCTTAGTGTCTTAAATTTCTAATGACATCAAGACCTTGCAAAATTATTCAGAAATCTAAGATTTATACCCCAATATGTTCAAGTTGTACACAAACAGGGACAGAATTCTAGAACTCACTTAAAGTTAGATTTTGAACCTCTTATAGATAGATTTGAGCTTTGAGTTTTTCATTGAACTTATAAACCTATATGTCTAATTTCATACACCCTTAAAATCACTCTATTTGGTTCAGCATTCCGAGAGATATTCTCATAATACTATCGACTGTTCAACATCAGGGCAGAATAACTGGGGAAAAAACAGGATGCCCTTCAAGTCAAAATTCAAACTACTTAGAGACAGAATTCAACTTCGTGTTCTTCATAACAATTCAAGCCCTACGTGTGTAGGTTCAAACACCTCTAAAATCAGTCCATTTGGATATCTAAAACTCAAGATGTCATTAATTGACAAGCACTGGTCGGCAAAAAAATCATCAACTTAACCTAATTTCACAATCCTCTTAACCTAGCTCATTTCTTCTCTTTATTTCACCATGATATTAGCTCATATTCTATAGAAATTAATTCACCAATTTTCTCATCTTTTAACCATGGATCTAACTCACCCATTTCTCTTTATCAAATCATAATCTCAACTTATATTCTCATGTAATTTATACAACTATCCTTAGCAATCATTTAACCAATTAAAGGAGAAGAGAGAGAGAGGTGACTAATCTTACATAACCACCTTTGATGGATAGATGCTAAGCTTCCAAGATTTGGAGAGATCTAAAGCTTGGTGGGAGAGGGAGGAGAGAACAAGTAAGAATGGAGAGTGGAGAGGATGAGAAACTAAAGCCTTATTTTTGTTCTTTCTTATGCTTCACTCGAAAATGCCTAAGGAGAGGTAAAGGAAAGCTTGAATTTTTTGCTTGGTTTGGAGTGTTTTCACAATACACTCTCATCTCCCTCTCTTTGACTTCCTTTCTCCTTTTTAATGCTCATTAAAGAGCTACTTTACTAACTCCTTACAAAGTCATCAATTTGCTTACTTTATCTTCTCCTTTTTTGTCCATCCACGTTGCCAACATGGTATTCATAATTGATGTATAATTTCTTATACATGTGTAGGTATATACAAAAATTCATATATTAGGAAATAACAGGTTCGAAGTAGTGTAACCAAATTGGATCCATTATTTGATACATTTGTACTTGTGGCTTCGCCATTTAGTTATACATTATTCTTCTAATTTTGAAAAAGAAAGATAGATCACTTAAGTTTTACACATATAAATTCTTGGATCTTTTTTATTCTTGGCCCACAAAAGTTTGTTCTTAACTTAGGTCTTAAAACTTATAGATTAATTAGTTTCCTCAGTTTGTCTTCAATTACTAATTACTACTTAATGCTTCACTTGATGAATAGCTTTGAGGAAATGTTCCATTGCTTAAATTGATTCCTTGAATAAATGATTGAATATGTGTGGCATTGTTATCTTTTGAAACACTAGTTATTATCATAAAAAATATATCATTGGTTCAACAACACTTTTGTTTAACCATCTAAACGTTTACCACCATCATCTCAACAAAATAGATAATATTACCAAAATATCATTTTCAATAATTAATCACCACTCTATTAACTAAACCCATAAACTTTTCAACTATGACAAATAGTTGTGAAGAGAAAAGAAAAAAGAATTTCTAGATGAACTATGCTTTGTATTTCAAAGATTAAATTTCTTCGAACAGTCTTCACCGTCTTTTTTGTGGAATTTCCATACGGAAGCCATTATTCCATTTGAAGTTGAGGAATTAGATTTCCTAACTTGTACCTACATTAATTGTTGTTAACAAACAATAAAATAAACATAATAGCCTCTGAAAATGTAAACATGAAACACATTCATCCAGCAAGAGGATAATTATAGGTAATTCAATAATAAAAACAAACATGACTTACATTTTCCTTACTCTTGTTTTTTTTAATCTTCAAGGTCTTCAACTCTTGAGGCCTATTTATTAAATAATCCTTTAATTGTTCACCATTCATCTTGTCTATGATATTGATCTGTCAATATTAAAAAAGAAATCAAATTAATATAATACTTAATGTACTTAAAAAATGAAAATAAATATCGTTTTCACCTATAATATTTAAAAAGAATTTGAAAAGAACAAAAGGAATTATTTTGTAGTTTTAGTTTGTTGCAAGTTTTAAGTGCCCGTTGTTTTATTTTAAATTAAATTCTTATGTTACATTTGATTTGTTATATAGATAACATTCATGAAGATTTTATAATTTTACGTGTTTTCCCATCCATGTTACGCCTGTAAGATTCTCATGTATATAGATTACCTCCTGGAATACATGCAAAGGTCTCCTATGGCGTTCTGGTTCAGAACGAGGGAGAACATAGAAAGGGCAGGATGGTAGGACACCTGTCTTGGGTGTGAAGACATGGAAAATGACTTCTACACTTAAATATTACAAGTGTAATGGCATGTTGTTCGGGCTTTAAGTACGAAGGTCCCATGTTAGTGGTCCTAAGTTGTTGCATGAATGAGCAAAATCCTCATTTAAATTAAAAAAAAAATTATAATTTTAGTTAATTATTCAAAGAAACTAATAGTGATATATTAAAGAAATAATTTTAATATATTAAATTATAAACTTTAAATATTTATTTATTTATTTATTTATTTATAATGATTCTTCTTTTTTGACGTATGCAAAAAAACTCAAAATATGGATTTTAAAGATATATATCACCTATTAATTCTTAATAAAAATTATTGTTAATTTATCATATATCTTTATTTTAGACTAGAGTTTAGAAGAAGAACAGTTTATATATATGAAAAGAACTATATCTTCATCGAATATTAGTGTAGCAAGTAGTCCAAAGTGACATTCTTACTATCGTATTGCAACATGAAATACTTGAGAAAATGATACCATTTTATGATAAGTACACCTAAGGACGTAAAATGAAAGGTTGATCTGTCGAAACATTCCTCGTTTGGTAATTAGTAATACGAAGGAATTGAAATATAAAAAAATAGACATAACAATAAAAAGTAAGAATTAAAATAGAAATGAAATTACTAATTATGCACGTGTAGTATATAATAACTAGGAATGAGATTGAACATATTAATGATTATGCAAGTACATAATATCAAATATTAAGAATGATAATGAGAAATTATTTACTCATATTTAGTTATTTTATGTTATATTTTGTAAATAATTTATAAAAAAATAATTATGAATAATTTTTAGGTTAATAATCAAATTAAATAACTATAAACATTCATTTTTCTTAATATAGTATTAACTATAAACTGACTTAAAGATAATAATTAGAAAACTATGAAATTAAAGGAAAATATAAATAAATATATTCTCCATAAAACCTTCTTTTTTGAAACGCTGTTGCAAACGGTAATCTATTGAAATGTTTGCCCTCTTATAGTATCTATAAAGTTAAAAGAAATTATAAAACCTTCTTTATGCTTGATCCTTTCTATAGTAAATTTAAAGTTTAATAAGTTTCATAATTAGAGCCTATTAAACCCAAATATCTTATACGTTCATTAAAATTTCTTAGACTTTTCATTCAAGTTCAACTTATTTATATTTAGTTTTTTTTTATTTATTCTATATGTTTTGATTTGTTAGGTTCTTATTACATTGAAAATTAATATAAATTATAATTCAAATAAAAGTTAGAATGAGAAAATTTATTGTATTTTATATTTATTTTCTAATTAAACAAATTATGATTATAAATAAATGGTGATATCTAGTAATACAATATGATCACTCTGCATATTTTGAATGTCAAAGTATAATATCCTTTCCATACACAATCCCTGCATATAATTTAATTATTTCATCATCTAACTATATAGGGTATAGAATTATTATCTATATATGAAACATTATCAAATTCGATCTTGCTAATTTGTAATTAATTTATGATTAATATTTGAAAATAATCTTGTAAATCTTAATTAACTCTATCAAGAAAATTCTCAAATTAGTTAGTTAGCATGACGAATTCTAATTAAGTTCGTCAACTACCTTCACGTAATTCAAACTATATTAAAGTACTATCCAATAGACAATTAAATAGAGGTCCTTAGAATAATTAAAATATATGATTCCTATATGACATAGTTCTTTAATCTTAAAACTAATATATATATAATCATAATTAGGACGTCCACAAATTCATATACATACTCTCTAATAAGAACTCGTAAATTCATTTAACTCCTTAAATTAGTTTATTAGAACAATTCTTTCATAAGAAAGAAATATAATGTGTAATATTTTTATCAATTAATCAATATGTCATCTAAATGTGTTCTTGGTTTTTTAAGACAAAATACAATACTACTAATAAGTCCTTTGATTTTCATGTTTACTTAAAAGTGCAAGCTAGGAGACAAGCTTAGAAGAAGCTTGTGTTGAAGCCAACTTGAAGGGGCAGATTGTTAATGCATGCCATACTTCTAGTAGATTGGTATCCTTAGTAGAGCATTAAAAGAATAGATTACTTAAGAGCTCACCATAAGACTTCTTTTAAATTTCCAATTAGATTTGCATTAGAAGTTAACAACATCATAGATGAATAATTCAATGTCATTATATATTAAAAAATATATAACTTTCTTATTTGGGAAGTTAATTTTGAATGAACGATTCAATGAATATTTTGGTGATTTATAGTATAAATAAGGATCTTTTAGCAGAAGATCAAAATAGAAGAGGGATTTTATGTTGGGAAGTGAACAACAACAATATTGTATGGTGAGCGAACTTAGAAGAATTAGGAAACATTTGTGAAGTTAAGAACTTAATTAAGAGTATTGCTCAATTGTATTTTTAAAATTGACAAATAATTTCTTTTTACCCAAGAGAGAGAAAAAAAAACCATAATTTGGGTTACTATTCACCTGAAAAGAATATTTGTACTTTATACCCATTGACATATTTGAGTTTATTTCAAGTTTATGATTATGTGATGAGGGATGTTGCATGGAGACGCATGTAGTTAGATGGATCAATATAAGTTATTTTTTAGATCTTACTTGTCATTTGTATGATTCTTTTCATAATATTTGCCACTATTAAAAGAGGGAGACTGATAAACTAATTGGAATGATACCTGTAATTTCGATGACAATAAAGTATTGGACTATTAATAAAGTTTATTAAATATTGATAGGTAATATAAGAGATCAATGTTGTAAGCAGAGACTTGATGAAGCATTAAAATTAATAATTTAGGCCTTAGAGTTGTTAATTGATGCCTAGGATGAATAGACAAGACTTAGAGATGATTAATCAAGATGTAATAACTTACGTTTAAGGATAATAAAGTGATTATTCAAGATTAAAAAATGTTACTGTAAGTTTTTCAAGTGTTTCTCAAACATTTTTTAATAAGTCAAAAAGGTGGTATGACATCATAGTGACAAAGGAGTGTTGTTAGACTGAATGAAGCCCAAGAGAGGCCAATTGTTGCTTAGTCAACTGAATCTAGTCTATTGAATAGTTAATTTTATTATGTGAATCCTTGACTTGTTTAATCAACCAAATAAAGTGGCCAATCAAAGTTCACATAAATGATATATACAAAAAAAATCATATTTTGCTACAAAAGGAAACGAATGATACTATCAATAGCTAATTGGCTGAAAATTTTATGAAAATGACTTTTGTGGGTACAATACATAATAAATTAATTGAGCAATTTTGGATTGACTTCTTTGAATATCCTTTCAAAAGCTCCTAAGCTATGAGGATGTTATCCCTAATGTATCTTCCTTGCAAAAATGCCCCCTGGTTGTCACTTAGAAGTGAATCGAGAATGGTTTTCTATCAATTTGCTAGAATTTTATAGGTCACTTTTTAAAGGAAGTTAGAGCAAGCTTTTGGACTAAAATCACCGAACTTGGAGGTGTTTTGGAACTAGGGAGCCAAATAAAGAAATGTCTTGTTTATCTCTCTTAGCAGCACACCTTTGTCAAAGAATTGCTTCATTATCTCTACTACTATGTTCTCTAGCTAAGGCTAGGCCATTTGATAGAAGAAGCTATATAGTCCATCCAGTCCTGGGGCCTTTTCACCATTCATTTAGAATCATTTCCTTGATCTGTGTAGCTTCCGTAGGTTTGGTGAGATTTTTAGCATCTACATCACTGACTCTATAATTCACAAACTTCCTCAGATTATGAACTGTAGATGTTGAAACCGAATCATATCTCAAAGTGTGATTGAAGTAGTTAATTATCTCTTTCATAATTTCTTCTTAATTAGTGAGCAATCTTCCATCTTAAGTTGTAATTAAACAAATCCTATTATGATTGCTCCTAGACACAACTGTATTGAAGGATAATTTTTTAGACTTGTTCTTTTCCTTCAACCAATTAATCCTTGTCTTTTGTTTTAAGAGAATAGTGATCATCCACTACTTGTAAGTATTCCTTTAAGACATTTCTTCATTGTAAGGATTTTGGGAGAGCTTTTGCTGAATGTAATGAAGTATCTCCTTAGCATCTGCAACTCTCTAGTTTGTACTAATGGATCTTATATCTTTAAGTTTCTTCAACTTTTATTTGATCATTTTTTAGTTTTTGCACACAGACACTTTATTCCTCTTACTTCTGCATCTAATTCCCTTGGAATTGCTCCCTGAAACCCATTATCTCTTGCTAGAAAGTTGCTAAATCTATGGGGCGTCTTTTATAAAATTTCCTGAAAATATCACAAATTTTAATAACATAATGATTTAAGAATTGGGGATCTATGAAACTAGCTTCACTTTCAGGGGCGTTTGGTTTGGGATAATGTGAGATTACCATGATTATGTGATATAAGTTATGTAATATTACTATGTTTGATTTGGAGTAACGAGATTACCAAATTTTACATTACCTTCACATCAACTTTTTAGCTTAATATTACCGTCACATCAACTTTTTAACTTAACATATCAGTAATCTGATTACCATCTTTATTTAGGTTATGTAAGATTACTTGGTTACCTTTTTTCTTGATTCTATTATTGTTCTCTACTTTTTGCCCTTTGGGACAAAAAAGTCTCTACCAATATAAACAATTATCATCTTCAATAAAGTTACTATGTTTATATTTTTAATTTTATTTGACTTTTAGTTTATTAAAATTAATTTAACAAACTAATTAATTTTTTAATTGTTATTATAGGCTCATTAGATTTTTAATTGTTTAATAAAAATATTTTTAAAAAAATCATTGCATGAAAAAAATACCTGAACAATGTTAATTAATTAATGTACAAACCTTAAAAAACAGAAACGTCAGTAGCCATATAAATGTAAAGACCTTAAAAATTAATAATTTAATAAGTTAAAAATTATTAATAACTTACAATAATTTAACAAGCCATGGACTCACACTTTCTTAGATTTTCTCTAACAAGGGTAATTAAGTCAAATACTTAAATTGGTATACAACATAACTCCAACCAAACAAGTTTATATTACATTATCTAATGTTAAACCAAACAACATTACGTTATGTTTTGAGTAACATAACTTGGTTATGTGATTACCTGGCAATCACATAACTATATTAAGCTAAGATTACTACAAATTAAAAAACGTCATATATTATGGAACAAGTGATTAAAATCTTTGTTAACAGCCTCTTCCACTTCTCTGACAGCCATTAATAAGGTTCTTTATAACTTATGAGGGAAGGCCTAAGCAGGTGCCCTTTTGCCCTTGCTGATGGTTGAGACTGTGCGTAATAAAGAGTTAGATCAATGTCAACTTTAGTAGTTGCTTAATCTACATGATCTAAATGTAGTTAAAGAAGAGTTCGAGTTTCCTCAATAAACTACTTACACATTCTCCACAACTCTAGTTATATCATTTCATCATTTATTTCCTACTTTTTAAGTACTTAATTATGTTTATTAATAAATAATACCACAAGATCGTAAAAATTATTTTAGTATTTACATCTTAAATAGCTAATTAAAATTTAAATTAGAGATTTGTCCTCGTGAATTGGACTAATTTATTAATTATGTATATATTAAAATTCTTACTTTTTTATAGCTCATAAATATTCTCATTTTTCTTTTATTTTCACCATTTCATTTTTTATTTTGCTCTTAATTGTCATATATAATTTGGATGGGATCTTTCTACCTGAATTTTTTTTTCCTGAAGCATGTTATATAATTTCTCTTATTTAAAAATATCGTTAATATTAAAATTTTATATTTATGTTAAATATTAAATTGTTTTTAATAAAAATAATTATGTACTTATTATTATGTATATGACAAAATAATATTGATTATTTCCATCTAAATTTAATAATTTTATTAAAACAATTAGAATTTATATTTTTATTCTAATAATAAATTTTATTAAAATATTTCAATAAAAATTATATAAATTTTTACCAATAGGGAGATAGGATAAAAAGAAAATTTTATTTTTTTACAATTTTTGAAGACCTAAGAACTCGAGGATCTTATCACCCCAGTCAATCATTAGTCATGATCACCTTCAAAATGAGGTCATCTTTCCTTTTCCAATTTTGCTTGTCCTTCCCTATATTTACAACTCATCAGAGTCCTGATATATAAATATAACCTTAACACCACTCTTTCTCTAAGTTGGCAAATCTTATATCTCCAAGTCTGAGAAGAAGAGTAATAATAACCAGTGTTTGGAGGTCTGTTCCGTTTCGGACGGTACTGGACAAAACGGAACGTTCTGCCCGAAAATTGAAATAAAATTGGCCTCCACAGTATCTGTCGTCAGTACCAATCAGTACCGGTTGTTCCGGCTGGTAATTTTTAAAAATTTGAGGTTTTTTATAATAAAAAATTTGCCCCCAAAATTTTCCTCCAAAATCAAATTTAGGGTTCATTCACGGTTTTAGACCGCCGGTTAAACATGCGGTTAAATCGGCAATTAACAGTTAAAAAATACAAAAAAAAATAATTTATAAAAAATTTAATTAAAAAATAAATTAGTCATCGGTTACTTAAGTAACTGTTGACTGGCCAACGGTTACAAGTGTAACCATTGGGACTCACAACAATTACACACCACCCACATGGTCACACACACAAGTTACCTCAAGAGCCTTGTCTTTTATAGGCATCTTGTCTTCCCTACCTCCTTGTTTGCTTCCGATATGAGTTTGGATGCTCATCTCTTTGTGAGTGATGCTCCTCTATCCCAAGTAAAAATCTCACTCAACCTTATATTTTCTCTCAAAGACTTTATTTATAATTAAGAGGATATCATTTATTATTATTTTATTAAATATACAATCTTAAACCTAAACAAAAAATAAAAAATTAAACCTTATATTGTTATTAAGCCATTTAATTAATTGTT
>JANIMX020000101.1:627930-638941 GCA_024582655.2 Erythroxylum kunthianum
GCATGCAACCATACATAAGATTATCTTTGGGAAACATTCTCTCAACTATGCCTCCACTTGACTCTGCTACACTCTTTCCTGTCGACATACAACTTTTATTGAGGGCACTTAACACTTCTTCCATTTTCTGGTTTAGAGATGATACTGTGTTACCCAAGTTCGATAAATGGGCTTCGATGACGGGTATTTTCTTCTTCATATTCTCCAATCTTGATTCCATTCTGGTTACTGGCATTCCACAGGATTTTGCAACTGGCTCTGATACCAAAAATAATAAGAACTTCTGCAAATGGATGTCAGTGGAAGAGAAAATAGAGAAATAGAAAATGAACCCAGGTAAAGAATCCTAGTATTTAGGATTTCATTGATAAGGGAAATGGGTATTAGATGGATACAGGCCACATTTGAGAGGTGACCAACTCTCCCACTCTCACTACCTGACAGATTTTCCACACCCCTTCCTACCTCACACATGGCCCTATTATACCCAACATTCCTGACAGAGAATCCTAACAACCTGCCACCTCAATGCTCTATATAGTACTAGCATTCTAACAGAAAAACAAAGCCTTTAGTCTGCAGAAATGACAGCTGTGCCAGCTGTTGGTTCTTTCTTCTTTCTCCTTTCATATTGCTTACGAATGGGAGGCTTAACAAAGGATAACAGCTTCAAGCTTTTTAGAATTCACTATATAAATCATCTCAATTATAAGCGCAGGTTGTGAGAGCTCATTTAGAAATCAAAGGATATTACTCCTAGTTTTATTCCAGGCATAAAGTCAGGTTTGAGTTTGCTAGAAAGTTGCAACTCATTTAATTCCTTTACCTGAAAGTTTGAGCATTTCAGAATTATCAGTTGAATTTTGTGCCTTTGTGTTGAACTGGTAGGGATATTTAGCTCGTATTTATATTAATCACCATTTTGTTGATCTATGTTGGCTATTCTTTTGTTATTTTCCACGTCAATTGGTTGGCCATCCTTTAAATGATTGCTATTGGAACAAAAGAAAACCACACAGAAAATACTTTATGCTTCATGTTAAATGGTTCAAGATAAGATCAATTTGAAATTTCTTTTTTCAGTGCCCAACGAGGAGAAAAATTCCTGGTTGCTGATCTTTATGAAATTTCTGTTTCCATTCAAAGATACTTTCATAACAATGATGTTATATTTGTCGTGCATATGTTTTTATCAGTTTTCTGGTTGGTCTTCAATCTTGAGCTTGCATGTGTACACATAAACACACGCACACACACATATATATATGTGTATATATACAGACATATATATATGTACATGTGTTAGTAATTTTTGCTTGTTATATTCCTGAATATGCAGAGGACTTCCTGGACGAATATATAATGCAAAATTTTCTTCCCCTGGTTGTGCCCATGAACCATGACACTCTTAAGATATTAAAAGATGACAAGAGGAAGATTGTCCTGACCATAGTGGAGGATGAATCTGATGAGAATTCACAAAAATTGATGAATTTATTGAAGGCAGCTGCATCTGCTAATCGCGACTTGGTATTTGGTTATGTTGGAGTTAAACAATGGACGGATTTTGCTGAGACTTTTGGTGTTGATAAGAAGACAAAACTGCCAACAATGGTTGTTTGGGATGGAAACGAGGAATATTTTTCTGTAAGTAATGATATTAAAAAATCATACTCTGCAAACGTTGACATGATCAGAATCTTTTACTTTCCTGGATGTTTTCTTATATGCATCTTTTCCTTTGTCTCTTGTCATTTATCAATTTTCTGGCTATTTATATTCAGGCCACCAGCAAACTAGCTATGTGTATTCTTCTCTTGCTTCCTTGCCCCGAGCATTTTGTAGTGCCCTTATTATTTTGAACCCCGAAATCTTTCATAATTATTTTCAGTTTTATAAAACCATGCTACGCGTGCTTTGTTTTTGAAACCATGTTATGTGCGCTTTGTTTTTGCACTTCGTGTACCTGTGAGAGATTAAGTGTTAGGTATAGTCGGATAGGTAATTTCTAGCTTTTCCATTATCAATCCAGCATATGATTTATGTACTCTTTCCTCTCGTTCTTCTTGTTAGTCTAGAAGTTTTTATTACACTTGAATATCAGTTTTAAGTGAAATGTACTCGATTCTTCCTTGAACATCATCCTTTTTCTTTTTGAGAAAAACTTATATGCACTATATTGGCATGTACTGAAGGTCATTGGTTCAGAAAGCATTGGAGAGGAGGACCAAGGGACTCAAGTCACACGATTTCTTGAAGGATACAGAGAAGGGCGAACGGAATTGAAAACAGTCGCTGGTCCATCACTTATTGGGTTTATAAATTCACTAATTGGCATCAGACTTGTGTACATAATTGTGTTTCTAGTTGCAGTGCTTATGCTTATCCAAAACATTTGTAAAGAAGAACCTCTTAGGGTTGGTACTCGGGACAATGCTGATACTGCTACTATCTCTGGAGCTGCAAGCACTGAGTTTAGACTTGGGGACAAGGAAGACTAGTAGGTTCATGCTTCTCTAGTTGAGATACCCATAAACATAAACATGGATTTAGAGACTAGCACAATAGAGAAACAAAATCAGATTCTTAAGTGATTTTGAGAGTTTTATTTTTCTTGAAGTTCTGCATGCACGTGTGGAAGCATTTCTGGATTGGGTCTTTACATTTTGTAAACTTCATGTTTTACAGTGAAAAGATACTTGGTGCTTAATATTATGTTTCCCCAAATCTTGCAACTTTTTACAAGATACATTATACCACTTTTCATTAGAGCGTGAAATCATGGATTCCCTCATTGCCATTAACTCACCTTTTAATGGTGGATTACCCTCTGGATGAAGACGATCATCATTTTATAATTTGTTTAAAAACTCCGATCCCTGTTTTTTCAAAACCTCTCCATATTTGCTGGGGCTAAACTCACATCCAATCCAAGGCAAGTGCTGGGGCGAAACTTTTCTTTTTCTTTTTCTTTTGTCATTCTTATGATTAGAATAAGCACAAGTATCTGGCATGTCTGGTTTTCCTGATCAAGTTAATTTACGACTTAATGACAACCATGGAGAGCCCAACACTTTTAGAGGGAAGGGTCTTCCCCGTTCCTAACCATCGAATCTGTTCAAGACAACTATGTGGTAAAACAAGCTAGGGAGTCTTCCGAAACCTGAAGATACTATCCAAGAATTTTTAGATCGTTACTGAATACTTTAGAATTGATGCGTCCATGAAAATGCCATAGCTTTTGGATAAACGTGGATCTACACCAGATAATAACTCGAAAACAAATTTTCGATTATAGGTAAAAATTCAACAATATTTTGGTTCAGTTACAAATCCAACTCCTCAATGAACAAGGAGTTTAAACTTAAAGTATCATACTGCCTGCTAACTGCCAAGTTCTACTACATAATTGATATACTAAACAGAAAATAAATATTATGATCTCCTGTATACTAAGGCCTGATCTCTTCATTGTCAATTAAAAAATTTGTTCAATCCAAAAACATAAAGTACTTCACTGGATAAAATAACAAAATTTTGTAAAGACGGAAAAGCCAAAATGTAATTCCCATTCCGTTTAGGCAGTGACCAAAACATTGTACATTCAAAAAAATGTCATGTCATTGTCACCCATCTTGTATGAAAAGTACAACTTTCTTGCACAAATCTAACCAAACACCAACTTCTGAAAGTCTGAAACAAAATAGTGTAAAAGAGGAGGCCAAGTATTAACTCAGCTATCCCAGAAGAAAAAGTAAAACACAAAGAGCATCCCCACCTTTAGAACTCCATTCATACTACTGGGCCGTGGAATTAGTTATATTCATTCACGCAAAACTAATGAGGTATCTGATGCAGAAAACCCAATCACATCAAGATACAGTCACAATGTTGGCAAAAATTTGTAAAACATCAAACTGTGAGAAAAACAATTATCACTTCAAAACTAATATCATTAACAGAATTGTGTTCTAATGTACAAATTGTGCATAAGTAAGTCGCATACCATAATGCAATAAGGCAGTCATCACATCAGAACAAATTGAACCACGAAGCAAATCTTCCATAGATGTGAGCTTCAACTTCAAGTCACGTCATACTTGGCTCCCTTTCCCTAATCTCTCCCTTGTAGTCAATAGCTCCAAATAATATACACAACGTCAGCTCTAATATTCTGGAAGAGACTGAGCAGAGGCAAAGGGGGAGAAACTTGTAGCAGACTCACTACAATGTAGTGGACGTTGTTGATGACCAAATGAGCTTACTAGAAATGGTGAAGCATGGCTTGGACTTGGGATATATGGGGACATATATCTTGAATTAAGAGGAGAAGCAGAGGGGTAACCCATGGAATGAGGTGAAACCAAATGTGAAGCAACGGATCTTTGGGAAGACATATTTCTCAGATCTACAGAGCTGTAACTTGCACTTAAGGAAGGTGATTGATGGTAGGACCGAAGAGACTGTTGGATGTAGGGAGTGCTTGAAATAGAGGGAATGTGAGAAATAGAAGGAGATCTTGATGACGCTGGAGCAATTTGTATAGCTGATGAAGTTGCAGATCTGAAGGATGACAACACAGAAGAAATCACAGAAGCTGGACTGGATGAAAGCAATGGCGTGGATTCTGATGCTGGTGGATCACCTGTGCTAGTTCTTGCATCACGTTTGCATACCGGACAGAAGGTCCTCCATGTAGTAAGCCATGAATCCACACAAAAAGCGTGGAATTCTGTAGAAGGTCCATATTCATATAGGTGAGTCACTGGGAGTATGGAAAAACTAGCATCTATATCAAAATTATGAGCCACAAAGATAGATGATCAATACGTGAAAGAAAAAAGTACCATTATAAATAATATGCAAGTATATTTAACTAAAAACAAGTGATTTAGACTTCAAATGCAAGTTGATAAATTTTACTCTTAGCAAAAACTGCCACTCTAAATAACTCTTCCAAGGAAATCTGCACTTTCAAATACAGTGTCCTTTGGAACTTCAATAACTGGTTAACACAACATTCGAGTCCATATACCATTACATTGATTTTGATTTTTTAAAGAAGAAAAAGAAAAAGAACATTACTTCATTAAAACAATTTTAAATTGAGAAATTAAAATCGTTATTATAGAAGTGCAATCTGGGTTGAACAAATTAACAGTCTATGGAAGAATGATTAGCAATGAATTGCTGGTTACTAAAATAATCCATCAAGGCTGACATTTTCTTTTCACTTTCTATCAACACCAGTTTTGCACTTCTGTTCCATTTGGACCTTTATTTAAGCTAACAATGTGTACCATACTACCTTCCGAAAAAAAAAATGTATACCATACTACCAAAGCTACTTTGAGCATATATGAAACAGTTTCTCACGGTAAGCAGTGGAGTGGCAAGATCAGTCCTGCACTTCATTTACAATTGGACAAGTTATCTGATCCAACAGTGTAGAATACTAAGCCAGAATTATATCAGCACGTGGATAAATTGCAATCAATATGGCCCAAGCTGACCTCAAACAATATAACATGCTAATATGCTTTACAAACATTATCTTTGTTTACATCGAAACCAATTTATTAAAAGTACAAACAGGCATGTCATAGCAAGAAATCAACTAGATTGCACAGAACTCTGGCATCACTACTGGTTTCAACCAACTAACAATCCACATTCAAATCTTAAATCTAGTTCAAAAGAAAAATTCTTGTGCAGTGGTCACTCAAGATCAACCAAGCTTGCTTTTAAGGCATATTGCCTTTATTTGGGTGATATCATAAAATTGATGGTGGAATTATGGAAACAAGTTGACACATAATTGACCTACTAGTTAAAGCATAAAATCAGAAGCTCTTATTTATATCTAGGCATATTCCAATATATTTTCGTCCCTTAAGCGCTTGCTACACTCGTCTTGTTACACTGCATGAATACATTTTCATTTTCAGCTCATGGACCTGAAGGATATATAGTAATCTAAAAAAAAGTACCAATGATGCTGGAACTAAAATGCAATACCATTCCCATTGTCAACTCCATTTTAAAAAATTCCTCCAGAGTTTCGACTCATGCAACAACTCTAGACAAGTTTCTAGCTACTAAAGAAACACCAAAAAATATCAG
Organism: Erythroxylum kunthianum; assembly: GCA_024582655.2. Lineage (NCBI taxonomy): Eukaryota > Viridiplantae > Streptophyta > Magnoliopsida > Malpighiales > Erythroxylaceae > Erythroxylum > Erythroxylum kunthianum. The sequence goes on from JANIMX020000101.1 coordinate 634,054, forward strand.
AAATACTCCTCCCAATAATACATTTGGTTTCAGTTCAAATCAAAACTTATCCAAGTGATTAAGAATTCATTCTGCCTCAGCAGAATGAGCACATCAAATAGTGCATCTACGCTACTTCTTCACCTGTCATTTCAAGCTTCATGTATAACATTGACCAATCTTTGAGAGGAAACACTTGATTCAAATACCCCTCAATCTCTAATAATCACATAGCATCAATTTCAGACTGTCCTGAACTCATCACCCCAACTTTCTACTTATCTTCTGTTTCTATACACTCTTTACAAGATAAAAAGACAACAATCACAAATTTGGATGAGAAGTTGACTTGACATATACAATCATAGCCAAACATGTACCACTTTCAAGCCCACTCGAGAGAATCATTTGAGAATATAATGTATGACACTATAATACTTTAGATCAGTATAAACTACTGATAAAGAAAAAGTATGGAATTCAGCAAACTCCAGTTAGTGCTCAGACAAATGCATGTAAATAGATTAATTTCGATCAGCAGGAGCAGTGTTATCTTCAGTATAGAAGAAAAGACATACTGTGACGGCATGGAAGAATTCTAAGCTTTTCTCCAACACTGTAGTCCTCAAGGCATATGGCACATGTTCTTGAAGTACAATTATCTTCTAGAACAGAAGTAAATATCAGGCTTGGCATTGCCTTCACTAAGCGGCTGCTCATCCCATGGAATTCCCGGACCCGAGAAGTACGAGGACGTTCTCTTCTTATATGATGCCTACGAACAAAGAAACAAGTAGCAAGTACCGCAGACATGGCAAGTAATGAAATAAAAGAGATTGCCATGATAGACCATGCTGCATTTTCAAAGCTTGGAATCAACCACAGCTCTATGTCTGTCAAGTCAGTGTACTGCTTAAGTTTTTCTCCTGAGCTTTTAGTAACAAAAACAGCATGTATTTTTATACCCGCCGAATTCCCTGCCACTGCAAGATTTGGGTGATATGAGTAAAGAGTTGCATAACCATGTGATAATAATTGTAAGTGATTAGCCTATCAAATGAGATTAACTGTCACAGAAGATTAGCTTCTCAAAAAAGAAATGCTGTACCATGTGAGAATAAATTTGAAAAGAATATCAGTCTCGTGTACATGTTTTGCATAAAACAGCCACATCTTTAGCACAAAACTATACCATAACATTTATAGCAAAAGACTGCTCTCCAGCATATATTACAAAATACAATGATAAGAAGCAATTCTTCATGACCAATTTGCAATCAAATAGAAGTCCCCAATAAAGGAGATTGGGAATTCCAATTTTCCCTGAATTCTTCAATTTAAATAATAAGGAAGTTTTTGATTTGTGTTATTCATTCCCCTTTGATAAGTGGGAAATCAAAGAGATATGTATACCTCTTCTACAGGAAATATAACATAGAAAGATATGAATCAAAGATACTGCAGCTGCCAGGTTCTTTGAAAAGTGCAGCCTATGAACAAAATAATTTAGCTTCCCCATTAAACAAGCTTAACTCAATTGTTGTGTACCATAAAAACCTCAAGGTCCACTCATCATTCAGGTTTTCTTCTTTTTAATACAATTCTACTAGTACACTAATACATTGAGTTAAGTTTTTGTACAAACCCATTAATTGGGCTAAATTATCTTGTAATAAGAGTAGCTAATTTCATATTTCAGTAACTTTCCTGTTCTAATCTTCATTAAACTTTTGCTATTTTAGTACTTTCACTATTTGAAATATCTCAATGAAGTCCTCACCATTAACTCCGTTAAGAAATTGTCTATATCTTCCGATCCCCAACTTTAGCACTATATTCTTAGTAGTAGAATGACAAATAAACAAATCCATGATGTTAAGAGGACAAAAGTAATGAATACAATTAGTAGGAAACTTATAAAAATATACTTTTATTGAACTTACAATGACGTTGATGTTAAGACTTAATTGATCTTTTCAATGTAGAATAACTGAAATAGAGAAAAACTATGATAATTCACTTTGATTTATAGGATCCAGAACCTATTTTTTCTCTGAGGAACATAGGACTAACTTAAGAAATCATAAGTAGGATGATTACAGAACAGATAATGCCTTGATTATTCTGTGGTGGAAAATGAAAGGAAACTGCTCAACAAAGAATTAAAGGATGTTTCAATCCTCCAGAGATAGAAGGGAGAAAGTCACTAACAATGAGTAAACTCTCAAGAAACTGATATCACGGACCAAAGAAAGAGAGGAAGTTCCTAATTCCTTTCTCTAAAAGAATCTAAATTGAAATAACAAAACAAGCTCCTTCTAATAATGTTCAACTTGATTGTTTAGATTCTTAAAAACATATAGGGAAAGGTTTTTGGAAACAGAGAGCATAGGAGGATGACAAGACTGAACTCTTTTATATTGAACCACTTTATCAAATTGTCATGGCAAATAGCATTTTGCATTAAAAGTTACACAGACTGCAGTGACAACAATTAATTTTCAGAGCCATTACATTGTTCTGGTTTGTTATTATATCCCAACTCATTTTGCATTTCTTAAAACAAAAGCATGAGCAGTCTTATAATCTCAAATTTAAGCAAGTGAAACTCAGCCACACTGCTAAATACACCCTTAACAGTCATCATGTTTCATAAATCAATAAAGAACCCAAGTTTGTTAGTCACAAAAATTGATTTTACTCGATTTTGGAAAATTTAAAAGCATTAAGTTGATAAGAGCCGGAAACTACAATATCTTTTCAAGGCCTAAATATACAACATCCTTTTCTTATTTTCTTATGGCCTAAATAAATGGCAATCTTTTTATATGGCCCAATATACAACAATATATGGAAAATTTTAAAAACAGTAAAGTAGATAGATCTTGATTTCTTTAGTTCAATTTGTCAATGTCTCCTCAAAACTTGAAAAAGCAACTATGAACTCTCTACCTCTCTTCACCTTCACTTTACTTAGTCTATTGTAGGTATTCTAAGTTGAACGTGACTGCACCCATAGTACTCCAGAATCTTGTTAACAAAATTCTTATGTTCAAAGTACCAAACTTGATGCTTCTTTTACAGGCTAGCTTCTTTAACTAGATCCTCTAATTGAGGTATATGACCACTCTCCCTAGTGTAAGACAATTGAAGAGGAGGACACAAACCCTTATTGACTCCTTGTGACATTTGGGATCTGATGGTACTCTTAAGGGATAAACTAACGGGATAACTAGAGAATTGTCTGTTGTTTACCTTTGCAATATCAACAAATCACAACCCACCTCCTATATGCAGGTTAATACATGGACATGTCAACCTGTTAGCAAATCTTTGTTCAATGAATGAACCAAGATCTGCATCCACTTTATCGACAACTACAATCTTTTTCAACATCCTAGCATCTAAACTTGTGAATAGCCATCACATTGTACTTCACAGTGCACAAATTTGTGATATTTTAGACAAATCTGAATGTTAGAAGATATGCATTTTTTGGGCATTAAAGAAGTTTGTAAATGAGCGACAACTAAGGAACCAGGGTGCTAGATTTATTTAAGCACAAGAATTCTACAAGCAGGAACTATTTTAGCCCTAAGAAAACAGCTTGCAGAAACTCGGAACTCCTATGCAAACCAACGAGGGGAAGGTCAAAACAGTATAACACCATGAAAAATTAAAGACAAACCCTATAATTAGAGACAAATTTCCCAGGGAGAAAAACTACACTTGCACAACGGTAAAAAATTAAGAAATGAAATAAAATAATTGAAATTTCACCTAGTTAGATCATTACTTGCAACCAACATGGCGTCACCCTCATTGTCATAAACAACAGCAGCTTTGAACCCCGCGTTTTGCGCTCTTCTAACTTTATCCTCAAAGCCGCATCCTCCTCTTATAATCAGCACAAAAGGTGAACTGGTATTTGACACTTCTTTATCGACTTTATTTGTCAGGGGCGAGCAAGCATCAAGTGGATCAGCTAGAAACAACACCCCGCATATACCTGAACCCTTTATTGTAGGAGCTGAAAGTAAGCAAGTAAAAGCATGGTTCAGTGCCCAGATAGTTGCATAAGATAAAAGTAACAGAGAATTTATTCTGTAACCAAGTTTACACACTAGAAACCAAATCCATTTTTATCATATCTCTATGAACATTAACGCGAGACAGAACAAGAAGTACAGCAAAGAAGTGGCAACTGAGATGGCCAAGCGAAAGAAATGAAAACCAATTAACCAGTACTTTTATGAGCCAAAGTTTGAAAATTGAACTTGAAGAGAGGGGCATAACAGCTTTAAAACCCAACTAATAAACAAGGAAGAAAAAACCCCAATAATATTTCTAAAGGGTTCCATCAGCTTCTAAGCGTCCAACAGCACCGAAATGAGGAAAAAGTAAAGAAAGATGAAAAACGAAAAACTCACCAAAATTAGCTTCAACATCATCAAAAGACATGGTGACATTGTTGCCAATCAAAACAACATTGGCTGAAGCCATAAAACAACAAGCAAAGACAGAAATCTGGAAAACCCAAACAACAACCACAACACGTTCCATTGATTCTTCCAAACTTAATACAAATACACGAAGAAGGGGAGGGGTGGAGAGGATGGGGGGTATTTAGGGATTAAAATGATAGAATCAGGGTTTTGATCGCGAAGAGAATGGATACATCAGCTTCCATTTGGAACCAGAACAGATTTGGATGTTTTCGACTAATATTTACGCTTTTCAACATATATATATATATATATATATATTATTACTATGTAATATAAGCATATATAATAAAAATTATTGAATCATAATCATATAGATTATTTATGGGTAGATAATGCAATGGGCGTTGTGATTATCTTTAATACTAGAAGACAAGAAGGGTTTGGAGTCGAGTCTGGATGTT
>JANIMX020000101.1:746815-761555 GCA_024582655.2 Erythroxylum kunthianum
AGAAAACCTACGAGAAATGGAAAGTTGAACGAATAGCCTTTAAGCCCGAACTTTCAAAAGGGTAGAGTATATGCTCTAAACTAAAAACACAATAAACTCAATTTTTTCACCTTGCGAGGATATAGTGAGGGGCATTAATTGTACGCAACATTCTCCTTATATTTTTTACAAAAAGACTGTTTCCGTGACTCGAATATGTGACCTTCCAATCACAAATGAATAATTTTACCAATTGCTCCAAGTCTCAATCTCCGTATATGCCCTAACCTAAACAACGTTAATGCCATCTTATATTATTTCTCTCTTGCTTTTGTTTCACTTAACCTAAGAGCTGCTTACCTTTTTTTTTCCTTTGGTTAATAACAATAGTATTGATTATTTAAGTTGATGCATTTTAAAGCCCTCGCTCTCCCAAATATTCTTTGTTTTGTTTAAATTATAGTGTCACCAAATTTTGACCCAGTCAATTACGGAATCCTTCCTTCCCTTCATTTTATTCGGCTCCTTTTTCATATTTCCAGTAATATTTTCAACTCCAGCCGGGGTTATTGACTGGAGTAAGAGAATGTTTAAAGGACAACTAAATGTTCAATTAAGAATAGCTCGATTTTTAAGATATATAATAAAATATCACAAAGCTATAGTATGATTTCTAGTTTGGACTCCTTACTTCTTATCAACTTAATTAAATTGTGGTGACAGTAGTCAAAATATCACATTCCTTAATAAAATATATTATTATGTTTACGTAAATGTATATATTATACATAACATAAGGCTTATTTGATTGGCAATAGAGCCCGAGAAAATATTCAACGACTGGGTAACCCAAAAGAAACTTTTTAGAGCACAAATTCTGGAATGGATGGAGAGGTATTGGTACAGACGAAGCTATTTTTTTTTATGCAACAGAAAGTTAGGTTTAGTTTTTGTGCTAGTTTCGTTGGTTTATATATATACTGATAAGATAGTAATTGTTTATGTCGGTAGAGATATTTTTGGCCCAAAAGGGCAAAAAACAGAGGGCAATAATGGAAACAAAAAAAGATAACCCCAGAATCTCAAATAACGTAAATGAATAAGGGTTATTAGATTCCGGATAGATTATCCCCAAAAATTGAAGTGACGATAATATGAGATTATTTCGGTAATCCCATAACTCCAAACTAAATACAGTAATATTACATAACTTACACCACATAACTACGGTAATCTAAAATTACCGCAAACTAAATTCCCTTTAGTGCAAAAGTTGTTTGAAATTGAAAAATATTATTTACCTTAAGATTTATAATTTTTCAAATATTTCCAATTGTGTAAAAATTGACTGAGAATCATAATTTAATTTGTGTATCTGAGTAGCGCGGTGACACTAGCGACGACTAGCGACTGAAGACTAGGGGGATCGAGGATTGACATAGCGAGATGAGGCGTCAGGCGATTGGCGATTGAGGCGACTGGGATGGGGAAGGACTGAGGCGGCAACAGTGGTGACTGGTGAGTTGCAATTCGCGACAGGCGAGACGAGGCAGCAGTAGTGACAGACACACTGGAGGAGAGGAGAGGAGACCGGAGAGAGACATAGAGAGTTAAGGGATGGGGGTTGGGTGAGTCTGAGAAGATGATGAAGGAGGGTCGAGCAAAATGAGTTAGGTAAGGTTAATTTTTTTCAAAATTTCAATTTGGTCCCAAAGTTTTAAAATTTTACAATCTATCCTCGATAATTTTTCGGTATTTTAATACTAGCCGATATTATTCGGTATTATTCGACACACTCTCTCGATATAACACACTACTTGTACTGTATCGGTTTCCGACCGGTACTAGCTGGTACGGTACAATACTCTGAACACTGGTCTGAATAATAAGATAATTTGAATTCCAGATTCTAATATATTGCGAGAGTTCCAAAGGCAACTAAAAAGAAAATAAAGAAGGAATTGGAAGAATTATCCTACAATATGTATGTACCATTTAAATTTGTAACTGATTGATTTGTGTAGACAAATAGATATATTGCTAACTGGTCGACAATAGGCATTAAATTAAGCTGATTACACTTTTAAGTTTAAAGAGGTTATGAACATCCCACGAATCGTAATTCCCAAGGTTTAGAAGACCGTGACGCAATTGGGCAGTCCAAATTCAGCTAAGACTAACCAATAGATTTGTCCAGATCTAATTTCTAAACTGTTGAAATTTATCAATATTGATTATAAAGCAGGAAAAAATGGGCTCCGGGTGACCATTGGATCTTTAAGAGATTTTTATATGATTCAATAAGCCAAACAACATTCATATTTTTTAAAAGATAATTTGGAAAGAAAATAGATTGCATTTCTATATTTAGGAAGATAGTTTAGAAACAATAGAAGGAAATCAATTAACTTGCATTTTCATTATAAGATAGCAATATCCGAAATTTGGGTGAATTATATATAAATTTAGGAAAGTAATTAAAATAAATATCATGATTGTGGATAAACTAGTGCCTAGAATCACATGAATGGTACCCTAAATCAAATATAATTATGTATAGCAGATTAATCATATAAATCTAGTACTGAATTTGAAGCTTATATTACAATTTTTTATTGTTAACTAATTAAGTTGAAACTGATTTGATTGCTAGGGTATGGATCCTTTTTGATTTCGCGATTCTAGGGTTGATATGAAAAGCACTTAATCACATATTAGTTCATGTGTCTAATTAAATGGTGGTGGCGTGAACCTTTGTGGCTGCTGAAAGTGATGGCTTAAAGAGGTCATACTTTAAGGCGAGAGACAATGGGAAGCATGCGTTACATATGGCCGATACTCTATTCAATTTTAGTTTAAATATAAAAAAAAAATAGCTAATGGGGGTGTGTTTAATTTAAAGGCAAGCGACCTCATTTTATAATATAATATAATATATATATATATATATTGGTAGATTGTGCCATCACAAAAGATTATAATTTAATCACAACGTGCATGCGCAAGCGTGTCTTACTCTTATGTGGGTTTTCTTTTCCCTACAAAAGCGAAAGCCAAATCCACCAAAACATATTTGTAAAAAAGATGAGTATTTTGGTGTATTTCAAAATCAATAATTCGATGTTGCCGGTGGACGAGGTAATGGTTATGTTTGTGGGCTTCAACTTGAAGAGTTGTGTACGTAACTGATGGTATTATAAATACGAAGACTGGTGAATTTGAATATAGAGTTTAGACTTAGATGATCATGATCATGATCATGAGTTGGTTGCTGTTGGATGTCAACTAACATCTATGTCACACCCATATCTGCTAACAACCCAGCCCAGCAACACTTCCCAAGTCCTTTTTTTTAATTATCGAAGCTACCAATTGCTTTTATTAAAATATATATACATAAAATACAAATACTAGCATGTATCATACAAGGTTGACCACTCACCTCTCTTTCTTAAGTTTGAATCCAAGTAAGGAATCCATGTCATCGTCCTCATCTACTTCCTAAGACAAGTATAGTTCCAAAAAGCCTCGACTTTTGAATTTTGATCATCTTCGACTGCATATTTCCTTTATTGTTATAGTTTTCAAGTATTATAATTATAATTGCTAGACTAGAGACGCATAATTAAAATATGTGATTTTATTTTAGGTACGAATAAGATACGACTGGAGTTAAAATAAATGTAATTGAATTAGAAGACAAATAATGATATGAGGATCGGACAAAAAGTCGTTGAGATTTGCTCGTGCCTATTTGTTTGTTTTACAGGGTACAACATCTTATGCATTGCAGTTACAGTTACAGTAGGTGGTCAGCACCAGAAAGAAACCCGAACAAAGACCATGTGAATGTGATGCTTTACTCTTACAATGTGAATCTCCTGCCCTTCCCAATCCCACGTTCTAAAACTAAAACTATATCTTTCTATTTTCCGATTCTCTTATTTAGATTCTTCCTAAAGTTTTGGATTATACATACTTTTTAAGTTCAAAGATGAAACCAAAAAGGAAGGCAAACGTATATTCCTTAATAATATAAAACATAAACATATTTTTTAATATATTCTTGGTTGATTAAAAGTTAATTCCAGTAAATGATTAATTAACCACATAGATTTTAGTAAGAATTTGACATAATTAAATTAATATATAGAAAATTAGAGAAAATAATATTGTAATTTTTTTATATGCTATTATTAAATAACATAACTTTTGCGATTTAACCACATTTTACCCAATGCAACTTTAACAATAACAAACCAAAGGAGATGTGTTGAACAGATTAATGTAATAGAACTAAGTTTTTTGTACGACTCGTTTTCAGTTTCCAATCTATTCAATCCCACTCCCACCTACCTAACCCCCCACAGGCCACACCACAACCCAAACTCTCTCTCTATCTCTCTCTGTAGTCTGTCCCCTATTTATATATATATTTTTTATTTTTTCTTCTTCTCTTCTTCGAACTCCACAGAAACCGATAAAACAAGTTACCAGTGGAAAATCTCATACCCGGTCAGAAGTCCAGACAAGAGAAACTGACGATCTAATGTCCTTCAGTCCACGTCGGACCATCAAATCAAGACACATTATAATTTTCTTCTCTTGCCTCTCTTACCGGCTATTCCCGGTCCCTACCCAAACATCTTATGAGTGTCCGTATTCTCTCCCACTATAAATACCAGCTCTTAACAACGGTTCTTTTTTTTTTCTTCTCTTCTTTCTCTTTCTTCTCCGTTTGCCGGAGACCTCGTCCTTTCGTTTCCCGCCGGCGATTCTGACTCAACTCTTCCCTCACCTTCTCTCTCTCTCTCTCTCCCTCTCTAATTGAGTACTTGGTAAGGTTACCTCTTCTCTGATTCCCTCTCTCAAGCGCTCTGTGTAATTGTTTTGAAAAATGTTTCTTTTAAGCTTTAGATCTGGCCATTTTCTCATTCTTTAGCTAAATTTGATTCGGTTTCTTGTTGAAACTGACAATTTTCATTGTGTTATGTGTCTTCCTTTTATCATTTTGTTTGTGTATTTGGAAATGGTAGTGGATCTTGATCTAATGATGTTTCATTTTGTTTATTTTTTGACATGTTATTGTTCACCATTAATAATTGCCAGGATTACTTTTTTCCTGTCCAAGTTGTGAATAGTGATTGATTTGTTTAACAACTTCCTACTTTTGTTTTATTTTGTCCTTTTCCTTTCTCAATAAACTACAAATATGAGGTTTATGTCCTTTTACGTTGTCTATCCGTGAAAAGTTGGTCATATGTTAGAGAAACTGGGCAAGTGTAGAATACGTCTAATTGAGAATTGTGTACCCATGTGCGTGCTAAATGATCATGTTGGGTGGGCTTAATATGTTTGTAGTTAATATTTGTTTCATTATACAATCCTAACGCCTTATATCTTTTCATTGGCTAGAAAAACAAGCTATCGTGAGTATATTTGAAGGAAATTTTGAAAGAGCAGACCATACAAATGGATGGACTTAAAGAGGCCGGACTTAGGAATGTGAGCTCAACATGCTCTATCTCAGAAATGGATGATTTTGATCTCTCTCGTCTGCTTGACAAGCCAAGGCTGAATATAGAGAGGAAGAGGTCATTTGATGAGAGATCTCTTAGTGAACTCTCAATTGGGCTCTCAAGAGTAGGACTCGACAACTACGAGAGCTCATATTCACCTGGGTACAGGTCAGGGTTGGATACACCAGCATCATCTGCTCGCAACTCTTTTGAGCCTCACCCAATGGTGGCTGATGCCTGGGAGGCGCTGCGAAGGTCTATGGTGCACTTTAGAGGTCAACCAGTTGGCACTATTGCAGCCATTGATCATGCCTCTGAGGAGGTCTTAAACTATGATCAGGTAATCCCTTCTGAACTAATTCTTCACCCTTGTTATGGTTTTATTAATCTTCTGCACGGTGATGGTAGCTTTAAGCTTAGAACATCTCTTTGATGGTTTAGTTTCAGTTTTACTGTTAGGATGTTACTTAAAAGCCTTCATTTTTTTTGTTTCTATTTGTAAACCTGTGCCTCGTATTCCTATTGGAATTTCAGAACAGAACAAGTAATAGAACTGGAGTGCAATGTGGATCATTCTGTAAACATTATCCGCTAACTGCTTCTAATGGTGCCTCTTTAGAGTTTGCTGTTAAATGTCTTTTAGAAACTCATGAAAGGCTTCTAGGAAATGGTATCCAAGAAACTGCACTGTTTTGGGTACAAATTGGAGCAAGTTAAAGGATAGTTGTTAGTTTTTTTCAGGTAAAGTTTAGACAAGATTCTTAGTGTTTGTGTTGTTAGTCATCTATTATTTGCTTTTTCCCCACTTCCTGTAGGTTTTTGTACGTGATTTTGTGCCCAGTGCCCTGGCTTTTCTGATGAATGGTGAATCCGAGATAGTTAAGAACTTCCTGCTGAAAACACTTCATCTTCAAGGGTGGGAGAAAAGAATAGATCGGTTCAAGCTTGGTGAGGGGGTAATGCCAGCTAGCTTTAAAGTTCTACATGATCCTGTTCGAAAAACAGATACGCTTATTGCAGATTTTGGTGAGAGTGCAATTGGAAGAGTTGCCCCAGTCGACTCTGGTTTTTGGTGGATCATTCTGCTTCGTGCTTATACAAAGTCAACAGGGGATTTATCTTTGGCCGAGACATCAGACTGTCAAAAGGGAATGAGACTTATATTGACTCTCTGCTTGTCAGAGGGGTTTGATACATTTCCTACACTTCTTTGTGCTGATGGATGCTCTATGATTGATCGCAGAATGGTGAGAACCCATGGTTCTACAATCTCTCTCTCTCTATTTCTCATGTACTCGCATTATATATGTGTTTTGATTAGTGTGGCTGTTGTTTCCTAGCCATTCCTAACAATGTTTTGATGCTTTCAAGGAGCTCAATGCATCTATTGCTTAAGAGTTGGACAAGCATTATCTAACAGTTATAAATTATTATCTGCAATAGCATCATCAGGAATATTCTATGCCAAATTTCATTGTTAAACTTTTGCTTAATATGGTTCCTTAAAATTTTTGTGTTGCCTACTTGAATTATGGGGGTGATTCTGGTAATCATAAACATGGCAATCAATGAATTAACTATTGACAGGCTCCATGAATAATTGCTTTTTGGATTCTAAAGTCTGGTAGACATCCAGCTGAAGGCATTTACTGTTTGACTTAAATTTTACCTTTGAACCGCTAATCTTAGAACTTCAAATACCGTATATGTTATCTTTTTTCTTTGTTGTATTTTTTTTCTTTCCCTAAATGGTTTGATGCATGAACACTGGATGCTGTTATTGGTTCTTTTTTGGTTTTGTACAAGAGCTATTTTTGGGCGTTGATAATTGAATTTTGTGTTAATTTTATCATTCAAATTCATTTTTAGCTTTTAAATTCTACTGAAGTGGATTACTGTGTGTCTAGTGGGATTCAGGAACCACATTTTGTTTTATTCATGCTGCTCTACTAATGTTTGTGAGCTTCTACATTTTCTCTTTATTCATTAAACTTCTAGATCTTTTGGTTTGTCAATAGTAATACTGTTTTTTGCTATTATTTAGATATTTTCCTTAAGGTTTGCTTATAAACAGTGGCAATTTTGTGCTACTATTTTGGTGGACTGATTAAACTTTTGTTTGTGCATTGATATTCTTTCGTCTTCATTAAATGTTACTTTAATGTCTTTTCCCCTTTTGGAAGGATAGTTAAGTTACCTTATGCTAATCTTCCACTCACTTAAAAACTTGCATGCACATAAAAAAAAAAGAAAGATAAACGAAATAAAACTGGAAGGTCAATTCAAGTGCCTGAATTGCTTGTTCTTCTGTTTGAAATTACGAGAAGTAAATTTTACTTTGTATGTTGTTGCCGGCAATCGTTTTAAGAGTTTTAAATTTTCTGTGATGAAGTTTTATCTCTTTTAAATGCTTGACAATGCCTTAATATGTTTGGTTCTTGTTATAGGGAATTTATGGTTATCCTATCGAGATCCAAGCACTTTTCTTTATGGCTTTGCGTTCTGCTTTGTCAATGTTAAAACATGATGCTGAAGGAAAAGAATGTATAGAGAGAATAGTGAAACGTTTGCACGCATTGAGTTATCACATGCGAAGCTACTTCTGGCTTGACTTTCAACAACTAAATGATATATATAGATATAAAACTGAGGAGTACTCTCACACTGCAGTAAATAAGTTCAATGTTATTCCTGATTCAATCCCTGAGTGGGTATTTGATTTTATGCCAACACGTGGTGGCTATTTCATTGGAAATGTTAGTCCTGCAAGGATGGATTTTCGTTGGTTTGCTTTAGGTAACTGTGTTGCTATTCTCTCTTCTCTTGCAACTCCTGAGCAATCAATGGCTATTATGGACCTTATTGAATCTCGGTGGGAGGAGCTGGTAGGAGAAATGCCTCTGAAAATTTGTTATCCTGCAATAGAAAGTCATGAATGGCGAATTGTGACTGGTTGTGATCCCAAGAATACAAGATGGAGTTACCACAATGGAGGATCTTGGCCAGGTATGTGCCTCTTTGTTTCTTGAACTGAATGTTTGATATTGATGTTTCCATATAGAACCTCAGGATGATGATCTTACTGTCATGGTTTTCTGGTGTCACTTGTTAAAAACTTGAATCTGATCCAATGAAACCATATGCAAGATATTAAAGCTTGTAGTTTGGGACACCAAGATTATGTACATGACTTTTTTCTGGTTCTGCATTTTTACATCTGAGAGCAAATTGTTTTCCATTGGTTAACCTTAGTGGTGTTGCGCATAAAAAATCTGTTGGAGAGAACAGTAGTGGAGACTAATGGGAGATGTGATTGATGGTACTCAACAAGTTCTTACATTCATAATCATCCTCATTAATGAATGTATTGATTTTCCGATATATTTTCTTTATTTGGATCCAATCCATTACATATTATGTATTGAATACATGCTTTTTCCTCTTTTTTGTCATTCTTGAAAATCTGGATGAGAATAAGTAGAGTTCTTTTAATTAGTTATGGATTTAAATTATAAATAGAACATACCCTTGCATCTAATTCCTAGGGAATATCCTCAATGCAATAGTTCTTTATATCATCAGTGCAATGGTTCTTTATATCAATCAACAATCAGTTGCAACTTGTCTGAATAAAGCAAAATCTACACTTATATGCTTTTGTATTGTTGAGTCTAGACTCACACTCCACAATTGGAGGAAATTAACTGGTGCTACTCTGAAAGCATAGCTTATAAGAAGTCACTGCAAACCTTGCAACTTTTTGAAAGAAAAAACAAGGGATCTTAGTTCCTCCTAAACAATAAAATATGTTGAAATGAGGGAGAATGTATTTATGCATCAAGTTATTTTTTTTTCAGATTCACATATTGTGATTCTACAACATTGGGCTTTAGTTTGTTGGCAAATAATTTTGGCAGCAGCAAAAGTATGCCAGTCTGATCTGAACGTTGATGAAATAAAACTTCTGTAGGTGTTAACATACTCATGTTTCACCCTGCACGTTGTGCAGGATCACCTTTTGCTTCCTGTCCAGATGCTATTGTCCTCCTTTTTCCTTGTTTTGGGGATAACATGTTATTGAATCACGCATTTCATGAATGCATCTTTTTTATCACCTCGTATTGTCTGGACATTTTTCTTCGAAGTAAGATTCATAGCACACTTTGTGATAAATTTTTTTAATTTTGCTTATCCTTTCTTTGCAACATTTCCCCCCTTTTCTTTTGTATAAAATGCAGTGCTCTTATGGCTGCTAACTGCTGCATGCATCAAAACGGGACGGCCTCAAATTGCAAGGAAAGCAATTGATCTTGCAGAGACCCGTTTGCTTAAAGATAGCTGGCCAGAATATTATGATGGAAAACTTGGAAGATACATTGGTAAACAGGCAAGGAAATATCAAACTTGGTCAATTGCTGGATATTTGGTGGCAAAGATGATGTTGGAGGATCCTTCACATCTGGGAATGATTTCCTTAGAAGAGGACAAGCAAATGAAACCTGTGATTAAGCGATCTTCTTCTTGGACTTGCTGATAGGGGAACAAAAGCGTCTCTTGTTTCTCTCAATATCATTCTTTTACATCTGCCTTTTTAGGCTTAACTAAAAATTTGGTTTTGTGTACAATAGCTTCCGCTGGGACAATGTCTTTGATTTTCAAATAAGAGATACATTTCGCTATTTATGTTAGGTATTTCTTTTGTGATGGTAAATGCAAATGCCATATATTTGCCCGAGACAGTAGATATGGAACACCATTTATGTTAAAGGGCAAAGGAAATGACTGGAAAGAAAAATTTGCCACAAGTAATAAGCTTTTGCATTCAAGGTTGGTGCACTTGCTATTATGATATTTTTCTTTGTTTGGTTAGGTGCAATAATCTGCATATTACTGCATGGCGGGTGTTCTCACCTCTTCTTTAAAAAGTTGTGTGGTTGTGTCGGTTTTTTTTTATAGAGAATTTTTATAGAAACGTCTCTCTGTTAGCTAGGTGTAAGGTTGTATATTATTGAATTTTTTTAAATTATGCGTATCAGCAAAAATTTTATTGATTGTTGTTGCTGTTGGTTATGTAGGCTTTTCTGCTCTAGGTAGAGTGGACTGCTTATCTTTGGTGGAAGTTAGATGAACAGTGGTCGAATTCGGAGATAACTCATAAACTGCTCGCTAACGACCCCAAGAGAGTAATTTTCGATCAACGGCCTTAACCAATGAAAATGTTACAAGTAGAAGCTCACCAAATTGGTGGAGAAAGGCAGTTCGAGATTACTATAGTGGATGCCACAAGAAGAGAGAGAGCGAGAGAATGAGGAGTTTGTTATTGAATTCATCCTTACGTATGGGTACAAGGACAAGGCTATTTATAATTCTCAACCTCTTAACACCAGGAGAAGGAACTTAGTCAAAATACACCAATTGTGGAGATTATTCAAGAAACTTTGGATCAAGCCATTGAAACAAGTAAGGCATCTCTAGTAGTGAACAAACAGCTGAAAGAGGGGAAGGAGATTGTTACTCAATAGGAGGCACCAGAATACACCGGTAATGGACCTAATCCACTTATTAACTCAAGTCCTACCAAAGATAAAGAGATCACAAACAGTGAGACTTACCAAACTGTTGAAACATCACAGAGGGGCAAGGGAAGCGGCTCAAAAAATAAAAACCGTTAAATGTCTATAATAGCATGGAACGTCCGAGGTCTCAACTGCCCGAATAGGCAATAAGTTTTGAGAGATTTTGTCAAGTGGGAGAAGCCTCTAATATTAGGTTTACTTGAAACAAAAATAAAGGTGGATAACATCAGAAACTTTCAGCTTTTTGGCCCTCAATGAGCTCTTCTTACCAATCATGCCCATCATGTGCTTGGGAGAATTTTAGTTTGTTACAAAGTGGATAAGGTCAAGGTGGATCTCTGACAATCCTCATATCAATTTATGTATCTTAAAATATCTTTCCTACATCACATCATAGGAATGACGACAACCTTCATATATGCTAACAACTTCGGTTTCATGAGAAGAAAATTATGGAATAGTCTCAGGAATTTCAATAGAGGTATGAAAACTCCCTGGTTAATATGTGGGGATTTCAATACTATCCTACATAGATTAGAGATTGAAAGGAATCATAATTTGAGAAACTACACCGAGAAATTTAGCGAATTTGTGCAAAATGTGGGTGTAGAGACCTGAAATCTACTGGCCACTCCTATACCTAGTTGAACAAGCAAAAATCTTCCTGGTTCATTAGGAAGAAACTCGACAGAGCATTGGTCAACTCAATATCGTTGAACCCCTCTTTTCTGATCACATCCCTGTTAAAATTGAGAGGCTGTTTAAAGCTTAAATCAGGAAAGGATTTTTCAGATTCAACAACTACTTAGCAGATAATCTCAACTTCAATGAAATCTGCAAGAAGGGTGCTGATGCTTCTTTCAGAGGCACCGAGCAATATATATGTATTCAGAAACTGAAAAGGATTAAATGGGAACTTAAATAGCTCAATAACAAGGAAAGTCCTACTGAGGAAGCCCTGAACTCCTTTATACATAAACTCATTGATATACAAGAGCCCCTCAAACTCTCCCCGATGGATGATCATCTAGAGGAGAAACTAGCTTTGTCCAACTACATGTGTGTCGTACCCAAATATCCCCTGGGAGGATACGCGGATGTCATAACACATGCAAACACAAGCACAACACATATTAATACCGACACACGCAGTGGAATATAACAAATCAGAAACATAGGCAGTAGAACATAAATGAATAATAAGAAAAGCGTGCTCTAGCCACTTTCATTAACAATAAGTAATTTATACATAGTCAAAACAAAAGTACACAAGATACGGGTCTTGAAGACTATTACAAAAGTGATATATCAAAAGAGAAACCAAATATATCAGACGCAAAAACTAAGACGACTCAGGTGGCCTATGTGGTATGGATGTCCCTGCTCGATCTCTTATCTCCTCCCGATCTATACGAAGGAAAAACTACCGTGTTAAGCTTTTGCTTAGTGGGAAAGTAATCACAAATATACATAGAGCGACTGCTTAACATTCGTCTACCACACATGCATAAATTGTCACATAGAGATGCTCATAAGATGAAAACAGTGTATATAACACATTCACACACGTAGTTGAAAGAAATCAAATGTCTAAGCTTTTAAAACCAGTTGCACTTAACACATATCAAAAACCAACACAAGCCTGCACATCCTGAAACAGAGTGGATAACGAGTCTTATATCACGAGAGACCAAAGTCTCAACACCGAAGTTTCCACGAGAGATCGAAATCTCGATACCAAAGTATCCACGAGCAGCTGTAGATCTTTTTAGACATGCCTATTTACCTTCAACTAGGATTCAGCTGACTAAAACCTCACATTATGGATCTCAAAACACATTCACAGTCTTTTCTCACACCTTAACACATCACTTGATAATTCACATATATTCTATTCACATTCACATGCTCATTATGCTTAAAAAGGATCTTAATGCATCATGAATAAAGAAAGAATACCAAAAAGAACAACTAAAACCTACTCCCTTTCATTTGGATACATTTCCTGTTCTGCCTTAGGTAGTCATTTGCTAGGTGCAAATGATGTTTTTAGACAAAGTGTCATTCTAGACATTTACTCCTCTCTAGGTTTCTATCGCCACAAGAATCATATTTTTAGGGTCAATATACTGAGAGTTATCCTCAGAATACTGAGGACTGGTCGGGAATGAAAACAAATAGAGACAGATTTCCTAACTCACATTCTTCCACAATTTTCACATAGCTACTGACACTTTTGGTCCATGAGTTCTTCATGGAACCTATTCCTCATTCTCTTAGATTTCCAGTGGCACCTTATACACACTCCCAAGGTCAGTATACTGGGAAATATTCCCAGAATACCTCAACAGGTTCATTGCCTCGCTAGAATATAGGGCATAATTGCATGGAATACTTGGAGTCCAGTTATGACCCCCTTATGGGCAAATTCACAAAAAGGTTCCTTCATACGAAATATAGTCCTATGTGTCAAATTTCAAATGCCTCAAACCAAACTCCAATTGGATCACTACACAATAAGTTATGACTATTCAAGAACACACTGCTCGATAGAAATTCCATTTTTCACACAAAGACCACCAACTTCTCCTAACTCAATTCTCATGCAATTCAACATATCCATAAACAATAGCATGATAAATCTGCCCAAAGTCACATACAATTCAATCTAGGCTGAAGCCCTAACCAAAAGACGGAAGAAGAAGCAAATTTCTATACCTTAGAAATCAAGCTTCCAAGTTTAATTCCCAACCTTCCTTTGCCTTTCTCTTCACTTTTCCCTACACAACCAAACCACAATTTAACTTCCACACCTTCCATATACATGGGAAGCCATGATTCAAGCACAAAGAAGAAAAACCAATAAATCAACACATAACACTCACCTTTCTTCTTCCTCCAAGGTTGCTCCAAGAAATTGGCTCAAAATCTACCAAGATATCACTTAGCACTTCTTCCTTTCTCACTCTATCACTCTCTCACAATCTCCTTCTCTTCTCTTCTCTATTCTGTCGAAAATTTGGGATTAAAACTCAACATAAGCAAACCTTCACGATTTTCATGTTTACTGCTGAAAATCATTGTACGCTGCCTGCATAGGACATACGCCGTCGGCATATATAATTAAATTTTGCATTTACGCTGGCAGACTCAGATTTACGCCACCTGTGGAAATCTCTACACTGCTGGCGTATAGAGATACGTCGTTGATGTACTCAACCAAAGCACAAAAATTCCAAATTTTCTTCCAATTTCCCCATGCATACACATACAAAGCCATGCAAATCCTACTAGGGTACAAATTGAGACATTACAATTCTCCACCCTTAAATTAAATTTGACCTCAAGTTTAAAGTTGTACCTGTAGGGATTTTATGGGACATGCATCACATGCATATACAGCAGCAAAAGCAAGAAATTTTCAAAAAATTTCAACCAATAAATCCACAAAATTACAGAATCAACATGCATGTAATAAAATGGCAACTAAAAACACAATAAAGTAACTTTTACCTTTTGTTTCTCCTCCAAAACTGAAATCTTCTCCTTAGTTGGGTTGTCACAAACCACAACTCCTTCTTGGCAGCAACAAAACCACACAAGATTTGAAGATTCAAATGTGTAGAGAATATCTTTTGAGCATCAACAAGGTATAGAACCAAGTGA
>JANIMX020000101.1:1233475-1249433 GCA_024582655.2 Erythroxylum kunthianum
TTTGATTAGTATAAGAGATATTGTAGATTAGGAAAGATTTAGTTTCCTTTATCTTATTCCCTTTGTAATCTGTATATCTACGGCAGTATAGTATCAATAAAAGTAAGATTAGAACTTTAATCCAAAAGTTCTTCCACTGACAGTACGCAGCCTTACCCCTAACTAGTAGAGAGGCTGTTTCCAAATCATGCAAGTTAAAACTCACCATGAAACTAAACAAATACAAACTTATTAATAATCTACTCAAATTTTAGGTCAAATTAGACTGGGTCTTGGACAATCCTATTGTAAGCATTTTTCCTAAAAGAGGGACATTTTTGGAGCTTCTTATATACTCAAGTAGGTTGTACATCTAAATGAATAGATAAAAGAAAATGAAAAAATGTCATGATAGGAAAACTAACAAGAATGTTAAATAACAATACGACTAGTAAATGTAGGTAGAATTCATAAAAAATGAGGATAAGGTAAAACGTACATTTTGATCCTTAAGGTTTTATCAAAATTTAAATTTGACTCCAATGTTTTGTAATGTTCAGATAAGTTTTGTGCATTATGAAAAAAAATCATAATTGACCCTTAAATAAACAAAACCACTAACTACAATCTTGCTTCCGTTAACTTACGCTTACGTGACATTTGATTTTGGATGAGAGGCCCATCCACTACTAATATAGAAGTTATGGCCCTCCAATCTATCTAAAGACTTTTTTCTTTATTTGAGCTATTAATGGATTTATAGGCTACTGTTAATAGCCATACTGAAAGTGGATGGCCTCTAATTAAAAAAAGTGTTATGTATACTTAGATATGATGATTAATTAAGATAAATTTCATAATATAAATGACTTATTTAAAAATTACCAAATATTGGGATCAAGCTTAAATTTTAATAGAAGAACTTTACAATGTACCTTCTACCAGGTAATTATCTAACTGCTTACGGCTCAAGAGAATGCCCTTGTCCCACACCTCATCACATCTGTACACATAGACATTGATTAACATGATTAACAAGAGCTTTTATCCAGAGAAGAACATAATCAACAAAATGTGATCCTGAAAGTTTTTTTAGAAAATGTATAGAGCAGAAGCTAATGTTCGAAAAAGTAATAGTAATATCATCACATTTAAATATTAAGAATTTTAAAGAAAATAGATTAAGTAAATAATGAAAATCTCCAAATTCAAGTTGAATCCATAAGCAAGACCTCGTAATTACTCTCGCATTAGAAATCATTGACCCATATAATGGGGAAAAAGAGAAAGGTAGATTGAATGCATGGGGTTGACGATTGTTAAACTACTTTATTGCTTTTAACTCATTTAAAAAGTTATATCAAGCATTATGGCATGCTCTATATAGATCGATAAAAGAACATATAGTAGTGATTTCCCACTACATAGACTGAAGTTCAACTACACTAGCAGTTCATGCTTGCAAACTAGAAGCAGGTGAAATGAAATGAAGGTATTAATCCGAAAATGAAATGAACAAAGATACAAAAGATGGACAAGTTGAAGTTACGTACAAAATGTCTAAAGACATATTATGCACTAACACATAAAAGATAGACATGCAAATAATTCCGTGATAGCCCCTAAAAGGTGTTAGACGCCTAAGTCTAAATTGTGGAATCGTGCGAGTGTTAGCAAACCTTGGCTAATATTTGGCACTCGGGAAGATGGAACAAGGCAAAGACTTGAGAGTAGGCAAGGAAAACGGGCATTGTCGATGAGTTGGAATGCATGGTACACATTAGCAGAAATCTTCGAAAAGATACAAAGATTAAGATATGAGAACAAAAGATAGTTGCTGGATCACATGCATGAGAGAGACATATGAGAGCTCTAAGGACTTAATGTGTGCTTAATGGATAAACCATAACTAATGAACTTGACATAGAAAAGTATTGAACCGGACCAGTGTGTTATAAAAGGCTTTGGACTTGGAAGACTCATCATCAATGGATAGAGATCAAGGGGAAATGTTAGATGATGTGACAGATAAGATCACAATAGATATGCATAATCTCTAAAAGATAAAAACTATATGGGAGAATCATCTGAAGATAGTGGAGTTCTTCATAGATATGGATGTATCTTTCCTAATTAAATATAATATCTTCACAGATATGGATGTATCTTCCCTAATTAAATATAATCTCTTCATAAATATGGATGTATCTTTCCTATAGCTATGGATGCTTTGGTGGATCTCCAAATGCTACCATCAATTCGAACTAGCAACAGAGGCAAGAAGAATGGTGGGACACATAATGTATATGAATTTTCTCAATACAAGTCCAAGAAACAAACAAAACGAGATATTGCTTATTTCCTTTGTGAAGGGCTGCACTTTGCTCGTGAATGCGCAAAATGGAAAGTGGGTGAGGAGTAAATAAATTCCATGGTCACGAAGGATCAAAGAGAAGGAGAGGATGACTCGACGGAAAAAGTCTACCAAAACAATTATGCTATGTTGGACGTAATGGGCTTTGGGAAGGAGCGTCCAAACAAAAGCAAGGACAAACTAAATGGCGAGGAAAAATCATACGTTGGAGATGTGCCAATGACTAAGGAGTCTTAGAGAGAACTAACTTGGAGGAGTGCCCACGGATTATTTTGACGAGGGCAACAAATTCTTCTGATAGGGGTGATTTGTTAGACCCCTAAGTCTAAATTGCAAAATCGTGCAAGTGTGACACTCGGGATGATGGAACAAGGTAAAGACTTGAGAGTAGGCAAGGAAAACAAGTATTGTCAATGAATTGGCATGCATTGGTGCACATTAGCAAAAATCTTTGACGAGATGCAAAAATTCAGATGTGAGACTAAAAATAGCTTGAGATGGACCTTGAGTTGAAGGTTAGTTGGATCACATGCATGAGAGAGACATGTGAAAGTTCTAAGGACTTAATGTATACTCAAATAAACAGACCATAACTAATGGACTTGACATGGATAAGCATTAGATCGGATTAGTGTGATATGAAAAGCTTTGAGCTTCGATGACTCATCATCAATGGATAGAGATTAATGAGAGATCTTATATGATTTGGCGAATAAGATCACAATAGATATACATCATTCCTAAAAGATAAAGACTATGTGGGAAATATCATATAAAGATAGTGGAGTTCTTCATAGATATGGATGTATCTTTCCTAATTAAATATAATCTCTTATCTTGTTAATTGTGATGTAGCTAAACCCTATCAGATAGAGTGCTATTTGGATGGAGGTGTGATCCAATTGATTAATGTAATGTAATCTAATATGGATAGAAGTGATCGACTTAGTTTAGTTCAATTAAGATTTTGAATTGTAAAGCTAGAGGTGCCTATAAATAAGGTTGTTTGAATCTTGTTCCTAAGAACAAAGATAGAGAGGAAGAGAACACATTAAGAGAAAGTATTCCTTTGTATATTTTTGGAAAAGTAATAAAGGTTAGTTTTTACCGTAGTTTTTGTGTGTTTACTGTTGCCTATGATTATTTAATATTTTTGTAGTATTCTTTACTCGAGTGTAAGAGTTAAAACACATTGACGGTCATGATATGTTCGAGAACAAAATTTTGTTAGTCAACGATCACATAAGAAGGCTGAGTCTCACTTAAATGAACCTAAATACAATTATTGTACAAAGGAGTAGGCGCGATTTTAATATAAGTTTGATGTCTGGGTAGAATTTTGTAACAAAAGATATGGAAAATGTGCCTTTGCACCAATAGATAGATAAAAAATGGATATGAGCTTTTGGGAATTTTTTTACTTCATAGGCTACTGAAGTACTTGAAGATTATTTTTATGTCCAAGGAAAATGACAACACATGCTACTAATTGTTTGATAAAAGAAGCAAAATGTTGTAGAATAATGACAAATGTCTAGCAAGTGAATATTTAGGATAGAATACATACCTCATTCCATCAACATCAATACAAAGGAAGTGGCCATGTCGCCAACCATCCTCAAACTGGCCAAAGAAGACATCACCACACTTCGAATAGAAACGACTTTCACCATTTGCTTTTCCCTTCCAAAAGTTTGCAAACCATCGATCCCCATTATGGAAATAAAACCAACCCTGCATACTCACAAAAATTTAATAAAGAACAAGTTTGATTAAACTCATTCATACAAATAAAAGAAGTAGCTTCATGTTACTCCAACTGAATGCATAAAATGATGAGTAAAAATTTGGAATCAAGTATACTTGACTTAGGCTGCAGTTGATATACAAACTAACAAAATAATAAGTACTTCATAAACTAACTTCTCCAATTCTGCCCATTGAAATTGGAAATGTGTGCCTACTGTAAAAAAATGTCAAAAGTATTAGCTGTCATAATTGACAGTAAATACATTAATATACCCTTGTCAAAAACTGATTTTGTATCTATCGAAGACCCATTTTTTAGTTCAACAAAGGCAAATTTTGTGCCTTTTATACAGCTATAAGGATTTAAAAATCTTTCCTTAACTGGTATTTATCAACTGTAAAAAGATATGTATATAATAGTTTATGCATTTCTAAGGGTCAAAATTCAGCTTGCACTTTGTATTTAATATTTTATTTATTCACTTATTTATTTATTTTCTTCTTTTCTCTCTATCTATGTGGATCATTTGGAAACAGCCTCCTTACTTGCTTTGATCATTCCAATTTTTTTTAGCTAAACTCTAGTATCTTGGCAATCATGTTTTCAGATAAGTATGAAATATTCTTAGTTCTATTTTAATAGTGTGGGAAAAATCTTCGTTTTTTTCTGTATATCACACTTCATTCTAATATACATATATATACAATTTCTGTTATGCTTAACAAGGAAATTTACAGCTAGTTTCCTTGATTGTATCCCCTATTGTAGGAGATTACCATCTCTGATTGTAGGAGATTACCCTGATCTACCATTGTTCCTAAAATAGTATCATTCCTAAAATATCTTCATTCCAAATTTCCCACACTCACCGTCAAGCTGGTGAATATAGATCTTCCATTCCCACCTTGTTAACATTCTCAAAAAATGTGTTATTACATAGTCCTTTTGTCATCACATCTGCAAGTTGAAGTCCTGCTAGGACATATGGAGTACAAATCAGTCCACTGTCTAGCTTCTCCTTAATAAAATGTCTGTCTATGTCTATGTGCTTCGTTTGGTCATGTTGTACTGGGTTGTGAGCTATACTTATAGCTGATTTGTTATCGTAATATAGCTTCAATGGTTTGTTCCATTGAATCTTCAGATCTTCTAGGATAACTTTGAACTATCATAGTTTGCATACTCTTGCTGTCATGGCTCTGAACTCTGTTTTTGCGCTTGATCTTGCTACCACACTTTGTTTCTTGCTCCTCTAGGATATCGAGTTTCCTCCGAGAAAGGTTCAATAACCTGAAGTTGATCTCCTGTCGACCAGAGATCCTGCAAAGTTTGCATCTGTGTAAACTGCCAGATCAATTTTAGATCCTTTTTAAAATAGAAATCTCTTTCCTGGATGTGCCTTTAAATAACGAAACACTCGATAGACTGCCTGTAGGTGAACTTCTCTAAGATCATGCATGAACTGATAGATAACATTGACTAAGTAGGCTATATCTGGTATAGTATGTGTGAGATAGATGAGTTTCCCAATAAGTTTATGGTATATCTCTTTGTCCACTGCCTTATCTCCAAGAGCTTCACTTAATCTATGATTTTGTTCAATAGGAGTTCCAATTGGTTTGCTAGCCGTCATGCCTGTTTCTTTGAGCAGATCTGTAACATACTTTTGTTGAGAAATAAAAAATCCTTGCCTTGACCGAGCCACTTCAATTCCAAGGAAATATTTCAATCTTCCTAAATCTTTTATTTCAAATTCCTTAGCTAGACACCACTTCAAGTCCTCCTTTTCTACTTCATCATTTCCTGTCACTATAATGTCATACACATAAACAATTAGGCCAGTGACTCCCCCTGAGGCAGAATGCTTGATGAAAAGGGTGTGATCTTCTTGACTTTGCTTGTACCCACCCGCTAAAATCACCTTAGTGAACCTTCCAAACCAAGCAGGGGATGATTGCAAGGGGGCTTAAAGTAGGACATCTTTTTGCTCTCCAACGTTATCTAGATGTCCGCCCTTTGTCACTTGTCATTAGGCTTTTGTTGATTACTGAGTATGAGATAAACTTCTCAGACATCCTAATTCGAATATACTTCATGATTTACTATACTTTAGTTTTCTTCGGAACAAAGAGTCACCATCTCTTAATGCTCTTTAATTTGATTGCAATTGTTGTAGACTTGGAAAAAGTAAAACTATGCATTGCCCACTCACACACAAAATGTTGTCCAACCTTTTGACATGATATATAGTGACATGTGGGGTATAGCCTAGTAGCTTCTCATGCTAATTATAAGTACTTTATCACTTTTATTGACAATTATAGTCATTTTACATGGATTTATTTTCTTCATTCTAAATATGAATTACTTTCTATTCTTAAGATTTTTCCTGCAAATGTTAAGACTCAAATCTTTTACCAATATCAAAATCATCCGTTCTGACAATGGGGTGAGTACACGTTTCATTTATTTCAGGAATTCCTAGAAGTTAATGGCATATCTCTCAAAAATCATGTTTTTTCAACTTCACAACAAAATGGGATAATTGAAAGAAAGAATTGTCACCTTCTTGATGTTGTTCAAACTCTTTTATTAGAGTCTTCTGTACCCTCTTATTTTTGGTGAGAAGCCCTCTCCAGTGCTGTCCCTTTTATTAACCGATTGTCTCTTCATGTTTATCCTTTTACTCGATTATTTGGTCATGCTCAAAACTATTCTAATCTCAGTACCTTTTGTTGATGTATGATAAGTTGATCTTCTTGCATACGAATGCACTAAGCTCACAGCTCAATCTATTAAATGTGCATTTTTTTGGATACTCTACGCACCAAAAGATTTTCTTTGTTAAGATCCTAACTTCCATTGCATTCGGGTTTCTTGAAATGTCAATTTTATTAGAAAATCAGTATTTTTTGCTGAAAGAAAATAGGGAATAATCTTCTTTTCTATTGACTGGAAAGTATACAGCCATATATAGGCTTTTACAAGAAGGAATTCAAATATGGAAGTTATCTAATGTAATCCCTTAATTAAAGGAATTTCAAACTTATCCTATCTTAACTATTTACAACCCATCTATATCTTAATATAGTTACAGCTGTTAGTATCTTGACAGCTGTATAATACTCTACCAACATTCTTGAAGATAAGAATCTCAGTTGAGAAGCAGGAAACCTGACAAGGAGTTTTGTCACAGGGATATAAAGGAAGCCCTTAAAGAATTAAATCCAAATAAAGCCCCAGGTCTTGATGGATTGAATGGACAGTTTTTCAAAACTTGCTGGACATGGATTGGAGATCAAAATCCAAAGCTATTAATAAATTCTTTAGAAATAATACAATATTGAAAGCCTTCAATCATACTTTTCAAAGGGAAAGGGGAGTTAGGCAAGGGGACCTTTTATCCCCTTACCTATTCACAATATGTATGGAGGTGCTCATCCAATTAATTGCACACAACATCAACAAAAATCCAGGATTCAAGTATCACTGAAAGTGCAGAAATTTGAAGCTATTCAATCAGACATTTGCTGGTGACTTGCTGCTCTTCTACAAGGACACAACATCAACAAAAATCCAGGGTTCTAGTATCACAGAAAGTGCAAAAATATGAAGCTATTCAATCAGACATTTGTTGGTGACTTGCTGCTCTTCTACAAGGCTAAGATATCCTTCAGTGAAATTGATAATCAACTCAATCAAACAATTTAGTAGCCTATCAGGGATTGAACTTAAACTTGATAAATTCTTTTTGCTACTTTCCAAGGATGCAAAATCTCTTAAGCAAGAGTTGGAGAACAATACTCTTATTAAGACTGCCAATCCACCATTCACTTATCGTAGAGTGTCAATTACAACATGTAGACCATCCTATAGGGACTGTAAGCCACTCCTAAAACAAATTGAGAGGAAGCTAAAGAACTGGTGTAACAAGGATTTAAGTTATGCAGGAAGAGCTCAGTTAATTGAGACAGTGCTTTCTAACCTCCATAACTATTGGTTTTCTCATTTAATCCTCCGTAAGAAATTGGCCAAGGATATCGAGAAATTGCTAAGGAATTTCTTGTGGAATTGGGATCCATATAAAAGCTTACTAAAGTTTCTTGGAAGGACTTATACTGCCCCCAAAAAACAAGGTGGTCTGGGACTCAATGCCATACAACTTATCAGTGAAGTATTGATTGCCAAAAGAATTTGGAAGTTGATAGTAGATAAAGAGAATCTTTGGGTGCAATGGACACATACTGAACACCTGCATGGGAAAAGCTTCTAGGCAGTTAAAAATAACTCAAATGACTTATGGACTTGGCACAATCTGCTAAAGATGAGTGCTAAAGTGGCACCTTACATAAAAAGCATCATTGGCAATGGCAGAAACACATCAATCTGGTTTGACAACTGGTCCACCAATGGTCCCCTATACATGCATCCTGACTTATTTCACTTAAGGAACATGATGAAACCTGGGGCTAAAGTGAATGAGCTGATTGAGAACTAACATTGGAGCTTCAAACAAAGAGGGTTTGACACCTGATTATAGACTTAACTCAGGCAGGAAAGATAAAATAGTTTGGATAGCATACAAATAAGGAAATTTCACCAATGAATCAGCAAGGGACTTGTTCTTGCAATCTGGACCAGAAGTTGAATGACATCAATTAATATGGTTCCTTGGAATCTGTCCCAAGTTTGCATACATTGTCTTGCAGGTCCTCAAAGACAGATTAGCAACTATGGATAAAGTCAAATGCTCAACCCCTATAGACCCTACTTGTGTTTTATGCTCTGAATAGCAAAAAAACAAGAGATCACTTGTATTTCCAATGCCAATTCACATGTACCTTGTGGAATAATATCAAAACAGCTTGCAATGCAGAAGAGTTAAGCCACTCCTAGATCCGACTAATTCAACAGGTCATAAATCACAAGAGGAAGAAGTGAGATCAAGAACTTCTTAGGCTAGCATTCAATGCAGCAGTATATGAAGTATGGATGGAGAGAAACCATAGAAAATTCAAACTAAAGCAAATGGAGACTACAAACTTCACATAATCCACTCTTGGAAAAATCAGGAAGCATTTCTTATTACTAAGGAATAAAGCTAAAACCACAAGAGAAATAAATCAGAGATAGGGCATCTAGACTATTTTGTATGTAATGCATGTAATGAGTGACTTACTAGCTAGTGAGGATTAGATGAATATTGGGTTTGTAATTTTGTATATCCATACTAGATAAGATGCGCTCGGTAGCTGCTCCTTGTACTTTTAAGGCTATGCCTTCTTTTGGAATATAATTCTTTAATATTTTAAAAAAACTAGCACGTTAGGAATCCTATTTCAGTTTATATCTTTAGAGTCGTAAGGAATCCTAATCAGACTACAAATTAACCCAAACAGGAAACTAAAAAAAACTATAAAACAATACTAACTCGATTTTGGCTTTATATGTAAGTAAGTTGTAGCGTAATTACAATAAAACATGTTGACTAATAATACAAAATGAACTAAAGCCCTTAATCTTAATTTTGCGATTTGGTCTCTATTTAACTCAAACAGGTGGACTAGGTTGTTAGACATACTCCAAGCCTTATTATTCATGTATTAAGTATATTCCATCTTCAACAACATGAGAAAAGTGATTAATCTTGGCAATGCATCTGATTCATCTCGAACAACTCCCTTTTCTTGCATCTATATGATTAATTATTGCAAATTTATATTCATAAGAATAGTTAGGAATAGGTGTTGGTGTAAGCTGCTCTCCACCATTCCCTCCCTCCTCAAATGAATTCGTCCTTGAATCACGCATTTTCAAAAGGAGAATAAGAAGTAGTAGAATGAAGTGATGGACACTCTCCCTTACGAATCCCTTTTACACTAACTCATGCAGTTACCTTTGAATCTCCTTTGTCTCCTTAGGATTGGTTCTATAGGCTGGTCTATTAGGAACTGTTGAACCAAAAATGAAATCTATATTATATTTTATACCTCATAAAAGAGGTAAACCATGTGGTATTTCCTCGGGAAATAACAACCAAACTAGGCAAAAAGTATTTAGATCGTTGGTTAAAAAACAAACTTCCTTATACCAAAGGATAAGTAATTGTTGCCTTGCTATCATAACACTTTTAATTTCACTACGACCAGCAAAATCACTAACTCTCTTACTTTTCTCTCCATCTTGCATTCCACACCCTAAATGTTTAACTTTTCTACACACACTCACTTTTTCTATTACTCTTTTCTTTTTCTTGAGCACTCACTTGTTTATCTCTCATCTTGCACTCTTTAACTATCATAATTTGATCCTCATATGCTTTTCCTAGTTTCAGAGGTGTTAACACGTTCGGTTATTCATTATAAGTAATATCTATTCTTGTACTCATCATGAATAACATTTCTATCAAACTACCACGAACATCCCACAAGTATATGACTAGCATGTGTTAGCACCACATCATAAAGAACCTTATCCTTGTAATTGCCAATAGAGAATGCTACTAACACCTACTTTGTCACCGTAATACATATATGATTTAGGATGTTCTAATGTAGCCAAATTCAGCCTTTCCACCAACAAAGTATTAGCAACATTAGTATAACTAACACTATCAATAATCATGCTGCATATCTTATCCTTCACATGGCAACTAGTATGAAAGATGTACT
The DNA here is from genome assembly GCA_024582655.2 of Erythroxylum kunthianum. NCBI lineage: Eukaryota > Viridiplantae > Streptophyta > Magnoliopsida > Malpighiales > Erythroxylaceae > Erythroxylum > Erythroxylum kunthianum. The sequence continues at coordinate 1,244,250 of JANIMX020000101.1, forward strand.
CACGTTGAACCTAATTACCATTTTCCTTAGGCTGCATGTTAAGGGCATGCTTAGTAACTAACATATCTCCACGAACGGGTCCCTCTACATCGATATGATTATAATTTTCCAATTGTGGTATCTTATCATCACTTGAATTAACACTCTTTATGTTATTCACAACAATCATGCTACATATCTGATTCTTCACATGGCAACTAGTATGAAAGATGTGCTCACGTTGAACCTAATTATCTCCTTACGCTGCATGTTAAGAGCATGTTTAGTAATTAACATATCTCCATGAATGGGTCCCTCCACATCGATATGATTATAATTTTCCAATTGTGGTATCTCATGATGACTTGAATTAACACTCTTTATGTTTTCCACAACAATCATAGCTCTTTATTTGGATATCGAGAAGCAATATGCCTATTCCTTATCACTTAACATTATGTAACTAAGAAGTTGATTAAGTTTCGGTTTTACCTTTCGAATCAAAATTTGAATCTTTTGCCTTGACATCTTCTCTAGGTTTTGAAGTAGTTTTGTTGTCCTTCTAATTTGACTTCCATGAAGTGCTTGAAATCGAACCATATTTGGAAGCACCCTTAGACTTCAATTGCCTTTCCACTTTGATAGCTTTATACAACAAATTGTTATCTCCACATAATGATGCAATTCTCCCACATTAACTATCTCTTTATTTAAACCACTAATGAATTTGGCCATAATTGCCTCACGATCCTCTTCTTCATTAGACGTAATCATGACTATCTCCATCTCCTTATAGTAATCCTTTATGCTCATATAATCTAGTCAACCCTTACAACTTTCTGCACAAATCCCTATAATAATGACTAGGCATAAATCTCTTACGCATAACTGTCTTCATCTCTTCTCATGACCGAATATGTCTCTCACCATTCTTATGCCTATTAATCACAAATTGATCCCACCAAATACTAGCAGAATATGTAGACCCAACTGTTGCTAGTTTAAGCTTTTTTTCTTCGGAGTAATTATGACAATCTAAGTGCATGCTCTACCTTCCTTTTTCACTCTAAATATAGTTCGAGATCATTCTCTCTTTTAAAGGTAGGGATTTTTATCTTATTCCTTCCCAAATTGTTATCTCATTTTGAAACAACCCGTTTTCCCTTCCTAGAATTAGTCTCATCATAATTACATTCCTCATCCTCTTCCTCCTCAAACATGTTTTTCTTAGAGACTTTAGGTCTCGATGGGGACTCTAAACTATCCAACCTCAAGTTTAGAACTTTGAATTGGTCTTGTATTGCTTTTATAAACAACTTAAGATTGAATTCTGCATTATCTCAACCACTACTCATGATTAAATTTGCAAAGAAACATTGGTGATAAAGATTGGTTTTCTTTACAACTTCTTTGCATGTTTACACTTTACACTCGAGATTATATCACTTAATCACTTGCGTTTCACTCAATTCTGGCTTTTTTGATGATGTTCTCACTACTCTTGCCTTTTTACCACTCAATTTTTTCCTTACAAATCCTTTAAGATGAACTCTATCAATGATCCGGCCAAAACAGCAAGCAACAATAAGGTTTATAACTTATGGTTGACGAAAATTATGATTAACAAGAAAGAACAAAGGAAGCCCAATCAACAAAAAGGTAATGAAGATGAATCGAAACTAAGAATAGGTTAACAAAATCAACAAGAAGGTAACAATGATGAAATAAATCTAAGATTTTTTTTAAACTACAAAGGATTAGAATTTAGGTTTTAATCCGTTCTTTTGATTTCGATTTGATTTTTTCTTTCATTTTTTTCTTTTTTTTCTCTTTTTCTCTTTTCTTTTTTCCTTTTCTTTCTTTTCCTTTTTTTCTGATTTTATTTATATACGATGTGAACTAAATAGCAAAAGAGAAGAGAATGAAATAACTTTGATTGAAGGAGAATGCACAAAGCAAATGCTAAAAAAATTGAGGATAGAAAGAATTAGATAGATAAATGATGAACAACATAATTACAGATAAGAAGAAAGAAAACAAACTCTAAAAGGATAGATAACACCTGATTTCAAGAGTCAAAGCTCTGATACTAGATAATGCGAACCTTAGGTTGGAAACTACCAAAAACTCAAACCACAAGAAATTAGAATCTTATGATTGTCTTCAAATCAAGTAACCCACTGATTAGAATCAAAGTTATAAAGATTTTGATCGTCATAAGTTGCCTTGAAAAGATCAGTTTAAGTTTTTGTTAAAAACATAGAGAAAAAAGTGAAGAAAATTTTCAATTTGATTTCTATATTGATGATGCACGAATTACATCAACAAGACGACCTTTTATAAACTTAAGATCCATAAGAACTAAAATTCTAAAAATAAAATAAAACTGGAATCCTAAAGGAACATTCCTTATCAAGTGTAATAAGGATTCAAAGACTAACTACTAATACTAATGTAACTAGGACTCAAGAAAGCTTCTTTCAATTTATATCCTTAATGTTATAAAGAATCCTAATCAGATTAAAAATTTACCCCATAACTACTTTAAAACAACTATAAAATAATACTAACATGGTTTGAGCTTTATAAGTAAGTAAGCTGTAGCTCAATTACAGTAAAACATGCTGACTAATAAACAATATAAATTAAGCCCTTAAATACATCTTAATTATGCAAATTGGGATATATTTAAACTCAAAACAAATAGACCAGGTTGTTAAACATTCTCCAAGTCTTGTTCTTCATGTATTAGGCATATTCTATTTTCAATATTTAAAAAAGTGATTAATCTTGGCAATTCATCTTATTCTTCTTGAACAACCTCCTTTTCTTGCATCTTTATGATTAATCGTTGCAAAACTATCTTCATACGTTTGTTCTTTGTCATTGTCATTGGATTTCCAGTTCCTTTTAATAGATCGTAAAAATGGTTGGAAGTAGGTCTTATTTAAGAATATTTGTTATGTAATACTTAGCAACTTCTCACCATCTGCCTCGGTCAATTCATTAAATTGTAATGGAGTTATGAAACTATAAAGCAATTATTTTAAAGAATTAAAATAGAGAAGTGTGATTACTTGGAAGAATAATAAGAATATCTTTTCTAAAATTTATAATAAAGATCATGAAAGTAAAATGATTGATGAATTGAATTTAATAGTAAAATAGGAAATTAAATAATTGATGAATTTAATTTAATAGTAAAATAGGAAATTTGAACAAATAGGATTACCAGAGAAATGATTATCCACTTCAAATGTATTGGAGTCATCTATGCGGAAGAACTCTAATAACTTCAATTATGAGACTCACTGGTAGTTTTCGAATAATAAGAGGACTTGAATAGAAAGATAAAATAAAAGTAAGAGATGTTATAATATGTTCAAACTTTTAAAGAATGAGTAAAAATAATTCCCCACCAAATTAGTGATAAAAATTTTAGAAAAACTATTGACTATTTTTGTAACATACACTTCTCGTGTAGTTTAAATTTTTTAGAAAAATCTTTTATTTTTAAAATTCGAAAAAAACACTTTAATTTTCAGTTTTCCATAAAAAAAAGTATCATAGACTTCGGTTAAAAAATAACAATAAAACACATGTAGTATAAACATCATATATGAATTAATCAAATGTGACTAATATGGTAACATAATTAAGATCTTAAATCTAACTCAAACTAATTGAATGACTTAAATTAATAATTTAAGATAATTATAATAAATGATTAGTTTAAGTCAGATTTAATTAGTTTAGTTTGAGTTTAAAAGCTAAGTTGAATCATTATATAAACAACATTTGATTAGTCTATATTTGATGTTCATACTATGTGTGCTTCATTGTTATTTTTTAACTGAAATCTAAAAGTAGTTTTTTTTTTAAATTTTAAAGATTAGGGAGTTTTCTAAAGTTTCTTAAATTATAGGAGATGTCTGTATCTTTTACCCTTCTTAATAATACTAAAAAGAAGTAAAGTGATAAAAGCAAATTAAGATATTATAATAAGTTGAATAAAAGTATAATTATTCATGAATCTCTAACGGAGTTAATATGAAAAATTGCATTCTCTTACTTTAAGTGTTAAATAGTGATTAGCATCAAGCTTTTTCATATTTTTATTTAAATTTCAAATATTTTTTATTATGTCAAATTAGTTCAACACATTTGTGCTGTTATACTAGGTTTGAGCAAGATTTTAAAACTCAATTGAAAAAAAATAAAGGTATTGAATTCAATAAAAACACATACAATTTTGAAATTATAAAATCATATAAGATATTAAACACTAAAATATTTGTTAATTGTAAAAATGTATAATCATTTTGTATGGCATAATGTTAATAATTTCTTATCATTACTTATATTTATTTTGAAAATGTTTTTTGAAATTATAACTTCTTTTAGAATTTATCTAAATCTTGAATAAATTTTATCTTATTATTATTTAAACATATTTATTCACAAGTGCATTATAGTGTATTTACAGTTTTTTATTATTGTTATTGCATTATTGCAATTTTGACTTGCTGAAGTGTCTATAACTCTTATGCAAGTGTGAAGTACCCTTAGACATATGACTTATTTGAAATAGTTAATACAATTGTTTTTATATATGGAAGTATAGGTCAATATGTTTTAGGAGATTATAGGTGTACATTATATTTTCATGCATATGGGTTTTGCAAGAAAATATAGTTATTTTATTTTTAATTAGGTTTTAAATCTTTTTACATGTGAGTTCTAAACGTTAATCTGTTATATTAACTTTCAAAACAGGTTTTATCTTCAACTTGGAAAGAAAAGGGGTTAGAACTTAAATGAAAAAATGTGAAATAAAAAACTGGCACTGAAAAACTTCCAATTACATACTACTTTAGTAGCAGGAAAAACTAAAAAAAGAAGAAGATAAGAACATGTTAAATATCACAATTTAAAAGATAGGTGCCTTTATATTTTCTCTCAATATTTTTAATATGATCAGTCTGTTAGTGTTTCACTTTTAGTAGCATTTTAATCATGATTAATTAATTTTGCGGTGATGCTGAATTAGTTGTGCAGTTAGCTTTTCATTTGATTTGCATTTTATGTTGGATGATTGTGCAGATTGTGATAGTAACCAACGAAGAAGAAAGAAAAGATATTTTAAGAGAAATTGGAGAAGAAGCCCTGCCAGAGGAGTATGGTGGTCAAGCAAAAATTATGCTG
>JANIMX020000102.1:577322-587564 GCA_024582655.2 Erythroxylum kunthianum
ACAATCATGGCTTCTGTAACTATCTGATGCATTGGGTCCATTTCCACAACCTGTGGCTGTGTTACAAATATACTTATTTATTTATTTATTCAGTATCTGAACTTGAATTTAACCATATCTGATCACCATCTGTTCTGATCATCATCATCATGATCATCATCACCATGTCTTTCTTTGATGATGGTCTAACATTTTGTTGAGGATGTGTAGTGTTGGAAGGAGGTAAAGCACAGCAGTATCCCACCAGAAAAGCTTCATCCATGGTTGCCTGCCTCCTCCTCAGTCCTCACCTCCCTCCAAACCCTCAATTATGAATTTTGACACCCCATCCTCAAACATCCTTCTCATTCTCAAGTTCGTGCTTCCCAGTCACCTCTTAAATTCTCGTTAATAACAACACAATAAATCTAATTTTTTTATTTTGCGAGAATCGGGTAAGAGATATTAATTATATTTAATTTATTTTCTTATATTTATTATTAAAAAAATATTTTTGTGACTCGAATATATAATTTTTAAGTAACAAAAGAAGTAATTTTACGAGTTATTTTAAGATTTGTTTTAAAAAAATAATAATTTAAATTTTTTCTTAAATTTAAATAAAGGAGTGAAAATAGTAATGAAATAGCACGCACGCGCTAGGGGGGAGCAAGTAGGTCAACTTAGGGGAGAGTGTAAAAGACAAGTAGCTTTTAAATGTCCAAAGGTTCCAAATAGGTCACATAATAGGCCGCCGAGAAAGAGAAAGAAGAAATGTGTGTTGGGTTGTGTTGTGTATGACAGCCAATGAAGAGGTAAAGGGCTGACAAGTGTTCAAGTGTGATAGGGATATGTGATGATGAAGATGACGTCTTATGTCATGTTAAATTTACCCATTTAAAAATTTCATTAATAAATAATTTATTGATCTTGACTCACTATTGGCTCTTTGTGTGTCTTTAGTGTTATTCCTTAGCTAAAGTAAGTCCCTATCAATGTCTACAACCACACACATGACTCAGATTCTGCAGACCTTTAATGGAATGGAGTTCTCTTCTGTTTATTATTATTATTATTATAATGTTTTGTTCTTTGGATTTATCCTAACAACAACCCTATTCATGTCATCATCCTGTGCTTAAACCCCGACCACAATTTTTATGTATCCTAATTCGAAAATATTCTATCCACTAATTAAGAATAAATTCACATATTATTAAACTTTCTTAAATTTTATATATCAGTAAAAAAATTCGGGTATTATTATTATTGTTATTATTTTTTTATAAGACGTGTAACACCCGAGACTAAAGAAGCACAGACAAAGAGCGGCTCCTGTAAGACTTCTTAGCGAAGGGGTACATGAATGAACTAAAAATCGCTCCCGAAAAAGAGGGATCCTGAAACTGTGTAGCTATGACACTACACTAGTCTAAAAGATTTGATTGGTACTATCCATATCAATAAGGTGCACCTACCTTTTCGGAGCACATTCCGTAAGAACTTCATGGTTAAGCGTGCTTGGCCTAGAGCAATTTGGGATGGGTGACCTCCTGGGAAGTTTTTCGAGGAGAGCATGTGAGTGAGGACAAAGCATGCTGGGAAGGTCTAGTATTGATTTGTGGAAGCAGTCGACAAATTGGGATGTTACAACAGAAGCCAATAGGCAAGAAGTTTTTAGAAGGTAACTATTGCAAAATTTTGGGACTAAACTCATCATAAGACTTAAAATACTCATTACTTCAAGGTCCATAACCTATATCCTTAGAAAATTCTCCTAACATTGACTCCACAAACAAAATCCAGATTAACAATGTATTAATACTCGTTGCTAATGTAACTTATTGAAATAAAAGAATTATCAACAAGATCAAAATAGACAAACAAGCCTTAGCTCAAATATTATTTTTTCGAATTAGAGAAACATTGGTTGCTCATTAAGTGAACGATAAATTGAGACCACGCTTAAGAAGACAATGGAGTTTATAAACTCCCTAATACTCCTAGGATAATCTGATTACTCTGGATGTATATACTTTAGTAGTCTTTTGTAAATGTATTGTCTTACTACCTTGTAATGTAACTTATTGATGCCTTTTACGGCTTTGAATGAATTATTCTTTTAATTTTCAAAAAAAATACCTGGTGCTAAACGTTTTTCGTTAAGTGATACCCTAACAATTGATACAACAACAAATGATACCCTAAAGGTTAATATGTTTAATAAGTGAAACCTAAAAGGCATATACTTTAACCAATTTGGTAAGATTAGAGATCATTAATGCTCCACATATCATAGTTGCAGGATGCAAATCTAACTCTCTTTTCCTAAATAGACATGATAAAACTAATAAGGATGGGACAAACCAAGCTGAAGACATCCAAGTCACACTCAATAATAAAGTGAGATCCCTTGAAGAATACCTTAAAGAAAATTCAAATCTAAGGCCGTTATTATTGTGCAAAGATCATTCTAATGTTAGTGACAACATAGAATGTAAGAGGGCTTAACTCCCATAAAAAGAAATAGGTAGTTCATGATTTTCTTTTAACAAGAACCCTTACCTTATAGGATTTATAAAAACAAAAATAACAGCTAAATATTATAAAAATGACAAGATGAAATAACTCACAGTATAATCTCAATTACAGAAAATGAGAAAGCATCTTGTTTCAGATATCACACCAAGTGTAAGAAGCTTCAACTCACCAATCTACAATTTGCAGATGATCTGCTACTCTTTTGCAATGCCAGCAAAAACTCTATCTTAATCTTGATGAACACCCTAAAAATTTCTTAGATATGGCAAGAATTCACATCAATTTAAACAAGAGTTATTTCATCTTGTCCAAAGGAGCATTAACCAGATAACCTCTCATAATAACCCTTACATAAATGTCATCTAAATATCCTCCTCTCATATACCTAGGCCTTCCAATCTCCACTAGAAGATTGACTTATCAGGAATGCATCCCGCTTCTTGAAAAGATATAAAGGAGGATCAATGCATGGACTAATAGATTCCTATCATATAGGGGTAATCTACAATTGATCAAATATGTCCTCAATTCTCTACACATCTATTGGTGCTCACATATTTTCTTAGCCAAGGGTGTAATGAAATCCATTGAGAAAATTCTCATAGAGTTCCTTTGGGACCATTCAAATGGATCTAAAGGAATGTGCAAAGTTAAATGGAAAGATATATGCTACCCGAAGAGAGAAGGCGGCCTCAACATTGATTCAGTTAAAGTAACTAATCAAGCATTAGCAATGAAAAGGTTGTGGTGGATTATAGAGAATAAGGATACACTATGGATAAGATGGTTGCACCATTACTTTCTTACAGGAATGAACATATGATGACCTCTTACATACTAGGATGCACTCCTTTATTAAAGACAACTCTTGGCCTCTACCAGTGCAACTAGCCCACCTGCATCCTTTATACACCCCAAATACTTCTGCTACAGATGTTTATCTTTGGAGGGGGAAGGATATCAAGCAAATATCATGCAAAATGATGAGAGCACACCTGCGCCAGGAATTCCCCACAGTTTCCTAGTCCAACATAATATGGAGCAAGGTACTTCCTCCAAAAAAAACCTCATTCTTTATGTGGCTAGCTACCAGAAATAGACTCAGCACAATGGATAGGATATACTTCATTGGATAATTTCAACAACATTTTCGACTACCAGAAAATAGGTTCTTACCATAGCATTTTGTTATACGGTGCAACATGTATGGAAGGAAAGAAACTCAATGAGGTTTCAAGACAAATATAAGACGGAGGTAGAAATCGTGCATGGCATCATGGCAGCCATCACAGAAGCTTTGATCCTACACAAGCTAATCAGCTAGTTGAACTTCACATACTTATTTACATTGTGATCTCCTACCTATTGTATATCACTTGATGTATTGGATGTAAGGCTCTAGCCTTTTGTATGCTCTGCGACTCTTATTCTCTAATAACAATTTCTTTATTCAAAAAGAAAATCTAAACCGAACGATATTTAGTTCCCTACCAACACTTATACTAACAAATGAGTCCAACCAACTACAACTCCATAGAGCTGTAAAGTGGTTATGAATTAGAGAAATGCTTAATAGCTAATTAAGTTATAGCTGGTAACTTCATATGTAAATTCGAGTAAAAACTTGACATGTCACACTACACGACCATATGAAATTTGTGCACTACCACTTGGTTAAGCTAATTCAATTTCCACATGCCATATTCATGTTAAATACAATGGCTATATTAAAAACTTCGCTAATTTTAACATTATATTTTCAGTTTGGAATAAGTTTTGCTAAATAAAATTTATGGCACAGTGAAATTGGTACCCCATCTACAAGTGCTCATGGCCAACGATTACTAACAAGAGACTAAGCCAAATCAAGCTTTCGCATGCTAAATTAAACGGGGACAGCATGTCCGACCATAACTTGTGTTACACGTGTTCCAACCAAGATGTATGCCCCCGTTATCCGTCCATAACTTGTGTCCTCTGTCTTGAAACCTTACTGCTATGTAACAGTAATACACGGGATTAAAACCTTTCATTTAAGGAGACTATTATGTGTATTTTTTTTTTCTTCCGCAAGATCCCATCGTATCCATATTTGATGAAAATATATAAGGACGAATATAGGCTACAAAAACGACACCATACACCTAAGATGCTATAGAAAATAGTGAATCAATTGGATCCTCCCATTGTCATGATAACGTAGACGTCTTTACAAATCTTACAGCCTCCTCAATTCGACCACAACGTTTAAGAAGTCCAAAAAGAATGGAATGACATTCATCCAATGACGTAATCTCATCCCTTTGGGACATTAATTTGAAGATCGAGCAAGCATCGTCTACAAATCCAGCTTCATCACAAATTGACATAACCACTTTAAAAGTGAAATCATTGGGAGCGAAACCAAGTGATATCATCTCATTGAAAAGGCTGATTGCATCCCTCCATAAGTTGTTATTCCCGTAAGCCTCTATAATTGCAGTCCATGTCATTGAACCCTTCACAGCAATTGCATTAAACACCAACTTTGCACTTGAAATCAATCCACAACTTCCATACATCTTGATAATTTCAGATGAAACAGACGGTATTGACTCAAAATCTTTCTTCAAGACCTGTCCATGAATCTCCTTCCCAAGCTTCAGAGCTTTAGTTTCGCGGCAGAAGTTCAACATCCTAGCCAATGTAATGGAATCCGGTCTGTGCTGTGACAATTGCATTGACCTGAACAGACTAAACGCTTCATCCATACACCCATTTTCTCCAAAAGAATCTATTATAGCTGTCCACGAGATCACATTCCTGTTCTCCATGCCATTGAACAAATTGATAGAATATTGCAAATTACCACAGTCTGAATACATTTTTATCAAAGAAGTAGATACAGATACATTTGGTAAGAAGAAATTCTTCACAGCATATGCGTGAATTTCCTTTCCGTGCTTCAAAGCCCTCAACTCTCCACACACAGGAATAACAGTAACAACCGTGACAACATCAGGCTTAAACCCTTCCTGCTGCATCCAAACTACTGACCTCAATGCCTGCTCAAGCCTTCCATTTGAAACATAACCAGACATCAAAGCAGTCCAAGAAACAGCATTCCTTTCTGACGAGCCATAAAATACCCGCCTCCCTGAGTTAATGTCACCACACTTGCAATACATATCAATCAATCCAGACTGAACGGACAATTGTCTCGAATAATTCTTCATCTTCACAATGTAACCATGAACTTCTTGGCCTAGTATCCTTGCCTTCACCTCTCCAATCGCTGGAAGGATGGTAGTTAAAACGACAGAATTCGGGTTTAAGCCTTCCCTAACCATCCATCTTGTATAATCCAGTGATTCCCATTGACGCCTATTGTGCGCGAAACCTGCAATCATTGCACCCCAAACAACAATATCTCTCTCAACTGTTTCTTCGAACACCTTATGCGCAAGCTTAACCTTACCACACTTAGAATACATGTCCACCAAACTAGTCATTAAAACAGAACTCCCGAGCATTCCGTTCTTAACCAAAAGGGCATGGGTCTTCAAACCTTGTCTGAGAGCTAATGCGCCTGCAAAGCTCTTAATGACATTACAGAAGGTATAAACATTCAATTCAACACCCAGTTCTCGCATTTCCATATAAGCAGAAAGCACATAGCGATATTTTTTTCCACCTGATAGTACAGTCCCTCTAAGCAACGCATTCCAAGGATACACACTAGTGCAGGTACACTCATCAAACACTTGTTGAGCATCTTCAACAGACCCACACGCTGTGTAAAGTTGGATCAGTTTTGTACGCAAAAACTCATTGTTTTCGAGCCCATTAATGCGAATATGAGCATGAATCTGCCTGGCGAAAGTGAGGTTTTTGGATCGAATACAAGAGGCAATAAGGGCAGAGAAGGTGGTGGGATTTACGGGGATGCCGTGTTGGTCCACGTAGTCCATGATTGTAAGGGCGTCCTTGAGCTTGTTCTCTTTAGCGAATCTTTGGATATCTTTGTAAATGGCTCGTGGGTTTCTTGAGTGGATCGGTAAAGAAGATGGAAACGCATCTTCCTCCGAGAACCGTCTGCGTTTCTTGGTGTGATAATGGGGGTGCCTTTTCCTGAGTGTTGTGGGGTGCTGGGCTCGAGACAAGGAGGCTCTGATCTTGAAGTATCGTTTGAGATTGGCTCTGCTTTTCAGAGGGTTAGGAGGTAGAAATTGTTGATAAGGGGAAAGAGGAAGTAACAAGGCGCCTTCCATGTTTACTTTGCGAATTACACAAAGAACAAAGCTTAAAGCAATGGTACCGTGCCAGTGTTGCCTTCTTAACCAAGCTGGCTTTGTGACTAAATTTCAAGGCAAAATGGGAGTCGCGAGAGATTCAACGAGGGTCTAATAAGTGTTAAATGTGCTAGGTTCAGAGATGCCAATGCGTCGGGTTGAGTTGAGAGGATGACAGTTTAGTCTGGCCTGATTCTAAAGGTCCATTCCAAGTGTAGTTTTTGTTTAAAATGATATGTCATTTTTTAAAAATAATATCTTTTTTGTAGAGGAAAATATCAGTTCTTCAAATGATTAGAATGACTCGTCGACCACGTGTTAGCAAACCGTCACTTACGCTTTATAAAAATATATAAATGTTAACATAACTATCTGTGTATGGTTTAGGTTATATTTTAAAAACCACATGTTACGGTTTAACATAGGTTTAATTGATAATGGTTAAATAACAGTTTAACCTCGTTTTTATTATAATCATTCTTTTATTAATTTTAAAATTTTATATCCAAATTATTACATTTTAAATTTAATAAATTTGATATAAAAATATAAATTTAAATGAGTTAAAATATATTATTTAAAATATAGGGCAACCATATATAAATTATGAAAAAATAAAATAAAATAATAGGTTTGAACTTAATTTTTAAAATTAAGTTGTCTACGTATCTTTAGCTCTCCAGAGAAATCAAAACCCCCGTAGTTCTCTTACCTTTTTTAAGAAAGTTACTCATCTGTAACGTCGTAGGATTTGTATGCACTTCCGGTTGTATCCGTATCAACATCATATAATTGCGAGGTATCTGGTTTCGTCATTTCTTGTTGTCTTCGTTCTGCTTTCGTCCAATTATCTAGACAATTTTATACCTCCAAAGATTTCAGAGTAATTAAATATCTATAATCGTCCAAAATATCTCTACCTGCACTAAAAGTTTGTTCCATGGCAACTGTTGAAACTGGAGAAGTAAGTTCATCTTTTGCAATGACCGTCATCATTAGAAAATGGTCGCAATGATCTTTTCACCATTGCATTATTGTAAATGTAGTAACTGTATATTCACTCAACTCAAAAGAAGTTGTTAAATACGTGTCAAATTCTAAGTTGAAATTTGACATAACCCCTCTCGGCTTGTTTCGTCTTTGCAAATTTAATATATTAGCTTTATAGTATTTACTAGCATCAATAATTGGTGTAGGAGTTTGAAAAGTTGAAGAAGAAGCATCAATTCTTTTACTGTATTCAATAATTAAATCTTGAATATTTTTCTTAACATAAAAAAGATAGATAAAACAAGTTGACAAATATCTAAAGCAATTTTAAAATATGGATTCATTTTTCATTTTTTAATATAAAACCACCGATTTAATCGGAGGTTCAACTAGCGGTTTCAAACCGCGATTAAACTGCCAATTTTTATGGTTTGAAAAACTTTTAAACCGTGACTAGAACCTTTAGCAACGGTTCCGGTCACGGGTTTTAATCGTGACCGCAGTCAACAATTTTTTAACAAGAACTTCTGGTTTGTTGCCCGACAGTTTGCTGGTTTAAAATTAGACCGCTGTCAACCCTAGCTCCTCAAATCCAAAGTTGATTTAAATTTTGAATTAATTGAACCTAATTCGTTAATTTCAAATAAGATAATATTTTATATCTTTTTCCGTCCTTAAATATTTTCAAATTCTCCTATTAACACCTTTATTCATATATAAAGATAATCACAATTTTTAACTAATTAATTAATAATTTTTTTATATGTTTACAAAAGCTTATTTATTTCTTCATGTTTTCCATATAAGATTTGGCACCTATAACTTGGATAGGATGTCTCAGTTTTTACTCTTGATTATTTTAATATTTTTATTAAAATATAATTTATTATAAATAATCTTATCTCCTTTGAAATCATATTATAAATCTTAATACTCTAAACATTAACACCACTTTTCACCTTATTGTCTCAATCTAACATCTTATAGGCAAAGATTTAATATAATATTATTTGTGAAGTTTCAAATTCGGAATGACTTAACAATAATTTCAATTAGAGCATAAAATAATTATAAATATATAAATAATTACTTTTTAAAAGTTAAACAAATATATTGATAAAAAAATGATACAAAACAACTACGTTAGCTATCCTCAAGATAAGGAGACTAACTGGGAACAAAACACAATTCTTAATATTATAAGTTACTAATGAAGCTCAATTTAAGTTGTTGCTACATTCCTTTCTCATCTGACATTAGAAAACTCACCGTTCTCTCCCACAATTGCTAAACCACTACCCTAATTAATGATAACTTTTAATTATTAAGCCACACTTTTTAATTTGTTCAAGTTGCATTATACTCATTATATGGCCTCTTTAGTTTTAAAGTTCTTCAGTCTCTACACCCGAGGCTAAAAACAGGGCGAGGAGTGATCGTTGGTGCTAGGGAAGCACGGACAAAGAGCGGCTCCTGGCAGGCTTCAGGACGAAGGGATACATGGATAAACCAAAACCGCACTCGAAAAAAAGAGATCATGAAACTGTGTAGGTATAGGAGTGCACTAGTATAAAAGATTTGATAGGTACTATCCATACCAATAAGGTGCACCTACCTTTTCGGAGCACATTCCGTAAGAACGCCATGGTTAAGCGTGCTTAGCCTGGAGCAATTTGGGATAGGTAATCTCTTGGGAAGTTTTTCAAGGAAAACATGCGAGTGTGGACAAAAGCATACTAGGAAGGTTTAGTATTAGTTTGTGGAGGTAATTGTCAAATCGGGATGTTATAAGTTAATGGTCCAATATTCCTTAGGAAGAAGTTACTGTAATGATGTTGGCTTTGTGTACCTGGTTTATTAGTAGTCGCTCTTTAATATAGGAGATTAACTCATTAGCTGCTTGATATTTATATCTTTCTTTACTCTAGAATAATCTTAAACTATGTTCTCTCTAGATGGCATACATTATGTAACGCCCTGACACCCCTTAGAAGGGAACGCCGGTTCGCTACCGATGTCACACTCGATTACTCACACTCACAGTCTCTTAAGGAGTTGTGTAAGCGTAAATTGATCGTTTTCACTCAGATGAACACATGCAATTGCAGCGGAAAGTAAACACACAACATGGGCGTTGGGCCCCACATTACAGTTATATGCAGCGAAAAATTAACACAAACAAATGTAGTCGAGCCACTTTTACATTTACAGAACAGTTAGGCCGTACAGGCCGTTACAAAAATAATGCAGTACAAAAATTACAGCAGACACTCCAAAAGGACATAAACACTATGCTGTTGGCCTCTGTGATCCCGATGTCCCTGCAAGCTCTTTCCTCTGGTCCTGACCTACACGGAGAAAACACTCCGTGCTAAGCTTTCGCTTAGTGGGAAAGTACAGTAAATATAGAAAATAAAATAGGGAAACCTATCCCTCGCCACATGCAATTTACAAAATTTGA
>JANIMX020000102.1:651203-667444 GCA_024582655.2 Erythroxylum kunthianum
ATTATAAACTGTAAACAGTAAGCATAGCGCGGAAATGAAAATTTGGTACTAGTTGACTGAAAAGTCACTGTGAGAGTCAGTCACGTGACATGCAATCAACCGTCATCGAACCGTAAATTAAAAGCAGAACGGAAGACACCAAAAGAATCACTTCACTTTGTAAACCTTTCTTTTCTTCAGGAAGTGAAAAACCGCTAATCAAACCCAATCCTAAGTAGATGTTTCATTAAGCAATCTCTCTATTCTTTCTTTCTTAGGGTTTCCAAAATGATCCCCGCCGATAACAACAACAGCAACAACAACGTCAACAACATCAACATCAATTCTACCGATAACACTTCCGTTCAACAGCAAGATCCCGGCAGGTATTTTCTTGAAATTGCGAGACGCCGCTCGCGGTGTGTGATGGAGGACGAACATGAGGAGGAGCCGACGGAGCTTAACACAATTAACAGTTCCGGAGGGTTTCTAGTGGTTTCTACCGATAAGCTTTCCATCAAGTACACCACTGTCAACCTTCACGGCCACGATGTTGGCGTTGTCCAAGCCAACAGGCCTGCGCCGGTCAAGAGACTCGTTTATTACTTCGAGATTTATGTAAAGAATGCTGGTGCCAAAGGCCAGATTGCCATTGGCTTCACTAATGACACCTTCAAGATGCGCAGGCAGCCTGGGTAATTTTTTCCTACTGTTACTTTTAGATGTTGATTTGATTTTTCACTCTTTCTTTAATTGAGCAAGCAAATAGAGGAGAACTCGAGTCAAATTCTAGTGTTTGGTTAGTAATAAAAAATTTTTTCTTGGAAGAAGGTTTGTGCTGGGGTGCTGGCACTTGAATGATGAAGGAAAGGAAAACAAAATCGAACTGATTTTTACAATACGACTCTGGTTTAATTGTGGAGAAACTCAAATAGTTTGTGTTTGATTTCAAAAGAAAGTTGGAAATTTTAAATGATTTCCTCCCATAGATTAGTATATGAAAGGAGAATGAGGATGAGCTTTCAAGAAAGTTAGTTGTTTGCGCTTTTCATCGATTTCTACTTTCCAGTGTGTGCAAATGAATAACTAATTCACGAAAATTAACCATCTGCTTAGCATTTTTTCTTGAACTAAATTCCTACTGTCCTCTCATATTACATTTTTTTGCTGTTTTTTTTATAATATACACAACAAATTGAATTAGATTCTAATTATTCTATTCTGGGGGGAGAGTAAAAAGTCAAAGCTATTGAAGTGCTTAATATCGATCTCTAATGGGCAAAAGATTGTGATGTGTAATAAACTATTTCAATCAATAACAAAAGAGGAGATTGAAATGCTCAAATTTGTTATCTCATGTCTAATATTGATCTATTTAGTGTGATTTAGATATGATTGCCAAAGGACATGATCTCACTCTTTGAAGTACTTGGTCAGTAATGTTCGGTTATCGTTTCTCATATGAGCCTTTTTCAATGCTCAAATTTGGTGAGATTGCTGTCATGATTTTCGGGTTGCCACATTGACCTTTGTTAAAATTCTAGTGAATGTCTTTTTGACATTCAATTGTATGACTTCAATGGTTAGATTGTAGCACATTCTCTAACACATCAAATTGATCAATTAAGTTTTTTCTTCTTCCCATTTGTTTGTTCTTGACCCTTTCATTCTATTTATTATATCTGGCAGTTGGGAAGCAAACAGCTGCGGATATCATGGGGATGATGGACATATCTATCGAGGGCAAGGGAAGGGTGAGCCATTTGGTCCAACATTTACTATGAAAGATACAGTTGGTGCTGGTATAAACTATGCTTCTCAGGAATTCTTTTTCACGTAAGACAGTTGCCTACTCTAGTTAGTATATGGTAGTGTTGCTGAAGGATTATAACCTTATTTCAATTGTAACTTGCAATTTCTTCAAACATAATCCTTACTTTTACATGTTACTTTTCATACTTTACATCGAGGTCAGTAAAAATGGGGCGATAGTTGGGGCAATCTCCAAGAACATGAAGAGTCCCTTGTTTCCTACAGTTGCTGTTCACAGCCAAAATGAGGAGTATGTGCTTGTGCTTTTAAATATTTATTTGATGTTTTCTATAACTCATGGTACAATGCTTCTCAATTTAGTGAAAGGGGTTTAACATTTTAGATTTACCATCTGCTAGCTTGCAACAATTTGTTGATAGCAATGTAGGTAATATAAGGTTGTAATGTAGAAGGAAATATTTTTATCATATCCTTCATTCATTTCTAGTGGGGGATTTGGACACTTAAAAGGCCAAGTAAGGAGAGAAGATGTAAAACAAATAGGTGATCAATCACACTCACTTGAGCAATTGGTCGTGCTTAAGATTATTTGATTAAGCTCTTAGCTTTGTTGTGATTCAATACATTTCTTAGTGAATTATAAAGTGATGAATTTTTGTTGGATAGAGAATTTTGGAACCCTTGAACTTTTTAGCAATTTTATAGTAACTAAGCCCCTTGAATTAAATAATATTAACCTTTTGACATTGAAAATTCAATTCATTTGAGGTCTGGAGAGATAATATTTGATAATTGTTGTAACTAAATTGCTAATTTTATTTACATGGCCTTTCAAAAAGCACCATTGATTGTTCCTATTAATAGTATTTTTGCTCGATCTTAAGAAATATAAGGATATTTGCATGACATAAACAATTTCAAATTTTTGATTGAACATTTCCCAAGTTTAGGGACATGGAAGCACATATTACACAAGTTCAGGGGCTCCTATTCAATATCATTTTCTTAAATTCTTTTGATTAATTGGAATTTAAAAAATAATATAAACCCATGTTATCATCTCCTGCAATTTCTTTTCGTGCTATTTGACTAGTCCTATTTCCTTTATCAATTTTAGTCCTACTTATCAATGTTTATGTGTTTGTTTCTTTTTTGAAAGTTAGCATACACATTAGTGAGATGGATATATATTTAGAATGGTATCCGAGTGAATTTTTTACTTGAGTCTTTTGACATGAATGTCTTCATTAAGGATGCTTTCATAGATAAACAGTTCACATTACAACCTTTTCTCTTAAATACTTTGACTTTTCACATTTCATTCTTTTTTATGTCTTGTAATTTGCAAAAAAACTAACAATGCTATTGGAATATTGTTGTAGTGCAATGACAAATCTAGTTTCATTGTTCTTTGTGATTGCTAGGTCTTTGACATTTATGAGAAGTTGTATGTTATGTTGGCATTATGATATCTCTCTTATAGGATTATGTTGGCCAACCACATATAATTCTTTTCTCCCTTGAACTTCTTGTCTGCCCTTATATTAGTTGCAAAGAAATCACATTTTAGAGTCTCCCAAAGTTGTGTTGTCTTAAATGAACATGATTACTATCATAGCTATTAGTGTGGTGTTTAATTATGTTGACTTTTTATGTTGTAATATAGTGCAATTAGTGTTCATGCTTATTTCATTTCAATCTAGCAGGGTTGAAGTCAACTTCGGGAGCAAACAATTTGTTTTTGATCTCAATGTAAGATAACCTTTATGATTCATGTTCTACCTTATTTTTCATTTGGTAGTAAGTTCCATTTTTCTGTGAGCTGAAGAGAATCTAATTTCTTTCATGAACATATAGTAAAGTTTGCCTGTCTATTTGCATGTAATGTTTTGGTTTATCTTTAATTATGAATTGTAGAAATAAAATAAATGAGAAAGAGTGGGAAGAAAGAGAAACACAAGATTTGCTTGGTTATAAGTGCCAAGTCATCATTTCAGCACATATCTCAACCACTCTATATATTCCTAATATTCACCAAATCTATGACACATAGTGCCCTAATTCCTTGTCAACAAATTGATGCTTGTAGATTTAGCAACAAAAAGTTGAGAGAGCATGACAAAAGAATTAGTTGGTTATGTGAAGCCAACATATTTTACAATTTATGGAACTCTGAATTACAGGAGTTAAAAGGTCATTTAGAACCAACAAAGTCTGTGCAATTTATAGCTCTATTCGCATGCTTTTTCTTAATTAGGATATACTAATTGTAGGACATATCTCTATATGATAGCTTGGCCAATTTAAGACCAAAATTGACTTGTACTCTCTCTATATATAATCTCTCTCTATATAATAGAAATTCTTGACCAAGAGATCATTTTTTTAATCTTATCTAAATTTTATCACTCCGACTATCTAAATATGGCCATTATACTCTCCCAAAGCCCACATTTTGTCATTGTAGGAAAAACCTTGTGCCATGTTCTTAATGGCAAGAGGGTTTCCAATAAAGATGATGACAAGGATAAATATGATAAGTAGTAGGTTTGGCAAAGATTATTGTTGCGTTGATTATCATATCAAAATAATGGTTTTACTGGTTTCTTAACCATAAATCATGGAACACTTTCGTTGTTGATGGAATTCATGTTTTTATCTAATATGATTGGATTTTATTTTGTGTATCCTTATATAGGAATATTATTCCTGTCTTTATATAGGAACATTACTTAAATATTCCTATATTGGAATAACTTAGGTCTCTTATTTTTGATATATTAGTATTAGCATGTATAGCTTGACTAGACAGATTGGATAAACCTAATTAATAACACTTTTGTACCTTTGTTTTATATGTCCATGGATGTAGGCCTTAAGGCTTAGCCACTTAAAACTTGTGTTCCTTTTCTCTTTGTGCTTTCCTAATTATTTTATTTCCATAGTGGTCAAAGCAATTGCTCTTAGATCAGCTTTCTACCATCCTTGTTGCTTAAATATTAGTCCAAACCTTTGCCTTTAAGGTTAGCTTGTTACTAAATCCAAAAGCTTCCTCAATATTTCAATACTAGTTTGAGCTTCTGAAAAAAGGAAATTAAATGTATAAACTTCATAGCTTAGATGGTAAGTAACATGCCATTAGTGGTGTTGATGTGAAGGACCATGTAAGTTGACCCCATCCCATTTGAGTACATGTGGGAAATAAAATAAAATTGTTAAATACAAAATTTCAATAAGATAAGAAGAATAAACATATTACTTATGACCCTAAAAATAAAACCCACCAAAATTTCCACTCAATATCCAAAGCCCCAAAACCCATAAACTTCCTCTTCTCAATCTATTGGTTTTTGCAAATTTTCATCTTTAATTTGGCTATTTAGTTTCTCAAGCATGATGCTCATTCGACTGCAAGAAAGACTCATCCTTCCTTTTCCATTATCCAATTGAAGGACTTAATCCCACATCCAAACCTGTACCAACATTAATAGAATCATTGTCAACATCATCCTTTAACTCCCTATTCTCTAGTAAAACCAAAGGAAACAAATCAATAACTTAACCGGTTGTATTTCATTGACATAACATGCCAAAACTCCCTCTATTTGATAGTTTTTATAATTCGATTACCACCATGTTCCCATATGATCATATTGTCTTTACTCACAATAACAAACTTAAGCCTAATAGATTCACCTTATTCCAAATCCAAATAACACTCCCATCCAACTTTTGTCCCCTTCGTATGCATCTTCTTTTCCCTTGAACCCAATTCTTTTGTTGACCTAGAATGACCATATAACAATCCTAATTCCGTTAACTTATCATGGAAAATTCCAAGCAAAGGACAAGAAGAAGAAGATCATCAAGGAAGAATTAAATAAACTGACAAATGGGAAGAGAAAGCTTTTAGGGTTTTAGGGATTTGGGTGTCGGGTGGGAGTGTTGGTGTTTTTGATGTTAGGTTCATGAGTAATATGCTTATTCTTCTCTTCTATTTAATCTTTTATATATTTAACAATTTGATTTTTTATTTCATATGGGTGATTAAAAAGACTGGGGTAAGCTTACACGGCAATCAAAATTAACACCACTAACATGTATTAACAAACTCAATGGTTTGTGTTATATTTGAACCAACTTGAATCTCACACTTGCAAATGTTCTAATTGTAACAGCTTGCAACACCATTGTTGTTCGGTTGCTTGGACTACTCGCTAGTTTGATTTGGAAAATTATTATATCAAACAATATATTTGAACACCATGAAGCCCTATTACAGAATAGCTTATTATGGGATTTGATCTACAAAAGATGGTCCTTGTTGTTCATCTAAAAGTTGCTATGTTGTGTCAGTTGGGTAATTGTTGGAGATTAGAGTGACAAAAGTATTTGCCCAACTAACTGCTACAAATATGAATAAGGTGGTAGAATTAGCTGCTAATAATTAGTTAAAGTATAACGATTAATAATAAAAGTAAGAGTTGTATAAGTGAATTGCTATTACAATTTTGGAGTATCTTGGTTGTGATATGGCTATCTGTTGCACGAGTTAAAGAATTCACATGCAAAATGGGAACCCACTTACCATATTGAGAGGGATTTTGAAGACATTAAAGAATATTGTAGAGTTCTAATATTATTTAGTAGTATTATACATATCTTATATAGGAATATTATATGCATTGTTTTAAATGCAGATTGCAACTGCATTTGCACTCGCAACTATGTGGTTATGGTCCTAGTTGTTTTTGCATAGATGGTGTGATGTAGTTTCACATTTGGTTGCAGCAGCAAATGGTGCCTTGTTAAACAATTTGCACCATCTATTTTATTGCATTGCTACAATTTGGAAAGAAGAAAAAGAGAAGGAATTGAAGGAATAAACAAGAAAGGAAAGGATTTGAAGAAAAGAAACAAACTTGTGAATTGAGGGTTGAAATTTCCGTAACAAACTAAAAAACAAGTTGATAATTGAGGGAGCAAGATTTGGGGATTTCGAGGTGGATAACATGGGAGCAAGATTTGGGGGATTTGTGGTTTAATTTTTTTGATAATATAGGGCGAGAGAGAGAAGTGAGGAGATAAAGAAGGATAACATGCAAAAAAGGAAGATATTGGGAATTCCAGAGTTTTGATCTTGAGAAAATAGAGAGAGACGTGGAGAAAACGAGGCAGGAAAGTCTACTTTTGGATAGGAAGGAAAATCACGTTGTTATAATGTTAATGCTCCTAGAAAATTAATGTGGATTAATCACACTGAATTATTTCCATATGTAGAGAATGAGATTGCCTCTATTTTCTAAGGATTATATTCTCACTTTTATTAATTTTTATACTTTAACTAATTATTAATAGCTAATTGTATTAACTTATTAATATTTGTAATAGTGAGTTTTCTAATAACAATTATAGTTAATATTTTATTTTAGTTAGATAATAATTAATTTGAATATTTAACTATGTTATAATTATATTAATGATAATGGCATTCAAATTACTATTAAATAAGGTTAAACTTTAAACATTGAGAAAGTATTTTAGTTTATAAAAATAGGTTATATACTTCAAAAAATTTGCGATGTCACCTCCATAATTCACAATATAACTTGCCCAATAACCATTATTGCAAATTGCATAATGTAGCAATGATCACAACTGCAATCACAATTTGAAACCTTGATTATGTGCATTTTATATGAGTAATTACTTGAATATTCTTTCTTGGAATACTTTAGATCTCTTAATTTAAAATGTTGGTATTACCTTGTATTCCTCTAATGATATAAACATATAAACTAAACCTAATGACACCCTTTTAGATTAGTGAAATGTTTGCGAATAGAGTAACAGATGACTTCTATGTGCTTCATGTGTTCATGGTAGCTAAGACTCATAGCAACTTTTAATGACACTATTGTTGGTAGCATGTATTTGAGTCAAAAGTGGTGCTAGTGTTCATTTAACTAAACCAAATCTAGTGTATATTTGTACTAGTTGAAAAAATACCTTGAGATTACTTGCCAAAATAAAACTTGAGATTGAGTTTTTACTTGTGGGGATGTCATTTTAAGCCTGGTATGGTTTCAGTTCGGGTTTGGACTTGGTGGCCAGATCAAAGCCCAATATGAGCAGTCCGTACTCTCTCCCTAAAATGAGATTGTTTTGGTCTTTAATTTAAGAAACTCAAAACCAAAATGACGTATTGGAAAGTAAAACCAAAATGATGTCGTTTTGGGCAACAAGAGTGGCCTCGGGCTTGGGTTGTGATGCTCTAGCCTGACAACACTTTGAACTAGGCTTGGGCTGCCTCTTGGGGGTTTAGGGCTCGCACCTGGCCTGACCTAATTCCATGCGTTTATACTTGCAACTCCTAGAAATAGGTGAACTGCCTAAGGTTTTTCATATGAAAAGTGGAATGTAACAATTTAAGGATGCTAACCCAAGCTAGCTAAGCCTTAAATCCTCTTATGAACATTGGCCAATTTGATTGTCAAATAGAGCCCCATTTTAAAAGGAAGGATTTAACGGAAAGGACTATAGATTACATTTGTTTGTAAACTAGCATTTTGTTGGCTATATATTAGGACCTATGACAACAAGGAGATTAACATAAATAAGGCGGACGAATACACCCTTTAATAGAAAAGAGGATCAGTCATATAACTCGGAGTAAATGAAAGAGGAAAGTGGATTGAAACTTTTCAAATCATCAAGCTTTTGAATTTGCATAAAGCATTAGTGGAAGTTGGCATGCTATTTTGACATAAATTTCTTTCATAATATATTTGTGGATGATTGCATTCTTGATATTTGCTTATCATAACCACCATAATTAAGATGCAAGGGGGATAGGATTTTTCGCATGATGATCATTTTTTCTACCACAAAGGGCTTATTGTAATTAAGGCCAAACTCTTGTTTTATCCAAGAATAACTAATCAAGCTTTATAACGGACCTATCATAATGAAACTTCATAGAAAACGTAAACTTATTGCCAAGTGGTTGCATGGATGGGGGATGGAACAATACTCATACTCCATTTTTTGGTGATAAGAAGATGGAATAGGGATAGAAGGCACTGTAGTTTTCAAAACTAAAGGAGTTGTGGTCCTACACAACACAACTAGATGTAGCAAATTATTCTTATAAATTGGTGTCAACTAACTGACCAACAAAAACAACATAGTGGGAATACTAGGAGAGAATAAGACATCATTTTGAGAGGAACAAATGTCATCAATGATCATGATAGGTAAGTTTGGTTCTATAGGCAATATGAATCTTGAGATTCCCAAAATGTTCACATTGGTAAGGAAATGAGACTACTTCTCATATGATTAGGAGAGACTAAGTCATCAGTTTGAGAGGAACAAATATCATTCTACCAGCAATATGAATGTTGAGATTTCCAAAATGTTTCTTTACATTGGTAAGGAAATGAAACTGTTTATCATATGATTAGAAAATTTGGAATCAAAGTACCGAGGAGATGATGAAGCTAAAGCAAAGGGTTCAAAAATGATTTTTGAACCATTTCTTGAGTTCATAGATTCAACAGTAGGAGCATTTTGTGTTAGGTGAGTCGTATCCACAGAACAACTAGTACTAGAAGAGTTAATTGAGGCAAAATGTCGTGTTGCAAATCTCTTCAAGGGGTTGTGGTCTTCTTGATGATATGAGAATCTTCTTTTGAGGTAGTTTAAAGTGTAATGGCTACATTCTTTCTGACAATAAATTTGAACAATGCTTGTGTCCCTTTCTCATAGCTTGACTTAAGCTACATAATCATGGGAATATTGTTCCATAGTGGTTTGAATGATAAGATGTTGATCATCACGAATCAAATCAATGAGGCATATACCTAAGGAGGGGATAAGATCTCAGTTCATAAGGCTTTTCCTTTAACAAATAGCTTAAAGTGGAATGCCTGAGCTTAGTTTTTTTCCTTTAAAACAAGTCAAGAAAGCATCATACTTGTCTGGAGACATGAGGTTGTGAGAATTTAATCAAGAATAAACAATAACAAAGGGTTTACATGAACAAGAGTCAAGATACTGTTGACAATTCCTAAATTAGGGCTCTAATACCATGATAATGTAGAGGCAAGAATAAACAATAACAAAGGGTTTTCAGTATTCTGTAGCAACTCCTGGCCCCGTAATGTAGTCAGAAAATCACCATCTTATAGATGAAGTCAACTTTTATGAGTATTAACATTACCTTTTGCATTTTTCCCATGATTAGGGATATGAAGCACAGGAAAGGATGAAACAGCAGGCAACAATTGAGAAAATCTCTTTGCCATCAAATATCAGTTATGGGTGAGTTTGGATTGGAGTACAATATATTAAAATTAATTGTTACTGCTTTTGGTATATATAACTTGCTAGGGCCAGTAGTTGTCTGGTTAGCAAGTAATATTCTCTCTGAGGACACTCTTAGAAATTGTGAATAAAATTGAAGCTTTCTTTGATCGAAGCAAATAGTTCATCTTTCTTTGTAACTGGAATAAACAAATAGAGAAAGGTTTAAGTGGGAGGAGGTAGAGAGTTGAAGTGTGGCCAGTTCTAAAGGAAGAATTGAAGCATGACTTCTGGAAACATTATATAAGAAAAATGATGACGACTTGTTCTTAGAGGCATGCCTTTGATGACCAAGAGTATTTTGTGGTTGAAGAAACCAAACTTAGTAATAGTCTGTTTAAATATGCTTATAAATTTGTAAGACGATACATGCTTACTATTTGTTCATTTTGTGTATCTATACAGTTTGAAGTCACATAGATGAACAACTGCATGTACATACACATTTGCATGCAATAATTTGATGATATTTAATTGTCAGTATGTTATGGAATCCAGTATTTATGGTGTACATTGTGCGAGAATCTGTGGTGACGTTCATTGTAAGATCTATATTCGTCTTTGCACAAATTATATACTAGCCTGATTGTATGTTTTCATGTATTCTCATTTACGCTTTAGGAAAAGTCTTAGTTAATGATCTACGTCTAATTAAAATAATGAGTGCTTCTGAAGTTCCCTTTCAATATTTATTATGTGAACCACAAAAGTTTTATGAGATTCGCTATCCATTTAGCTGATGCTACTGATAATTAAGTTATATTCTGGTCCAAGCCAACTGAATTGTGGTTACATTCAAACCTTTAATGTGGATGAAGTTTATGTGCTAGAAATTTCATTTCCATGTGCCTCCCATGTAAGATGCCATTATATGTAAAGGTGGATAAATTTAAGCTTTGGATTTGTTAGTATTAGTGGTAACACATGTTCTTGTACATTGTGTTCAGTGATGCTAGCTCTAGCTGACAAAACTAAATCAAATCCCAAGCAATACCTTTCTAAAACTAGATAGATGGAATCTCAAAAATTAATGTAATTGGTTAGTAGTAAAGCTGAAACTTGTTCTTATCATTGTTTCTCGCATTATTGTCTTCACTCATTCTTATTATGTGGGTAGACTTGTTCGCTCCTACTTACTTCATTATGGCTATGAAGAGACCCTGAAGTCCTTTGACTTGGCTGGTAAAACCACTGTTCCTCCTATATATTTAGCACAAGAGAATGAATCTGAAGAGCAAGACATTCAGTATGCTTTAAACCAGAGGAGAACTCTTAGAGAGGTATGAAATTGTTGGCTGTTGAGTAATATTTTGTTTGTAGTTTGTGTTGGCTGGAATTATTTGTTTGTATAGCTGCGTGTGATGTCTATAATGGTTAGTCTCGGTGATAGTGTCTTGCTGATTGAGTGACATTTCATGCATTTAGTAACATACAAGAAATAAAATGGTGTTTCAAGTGTACTTCAAAACACCTTGTGGCAAGAAATCATTTGGGATTGAGGTTTTGAGTATCATGATCATGTAGACATGTGAAAGCTAAGTGTAATAAGTGCAATGGATGAACAAAATGTTTAGGGAGTTTGTAGTACAATCACACAATAGTGGAATGTATGCAGTGAGAATTAACAAACTTAATTGGTTAACTTTTATGTTCTGCAGTTCGTTTTTTCTTTATTTTTGTCTGACACTTCAACTGTCTTGACGTATCTCTCATATGAAATGTACACAACTAAAACATAGCATAAATTCATCATAAATCAGGGACATGTCATTTTAACTAAAGTTATGTCAATCACGAAGGCTCTAATACCATGTGAAAAAATCATTTAACCCAAAAGTTTAAGCTATTGGGCAAGGTCTAGGCAATGGTTCAAATATTATTCTATCACTCATCATTTTGTTGATCCCTACCAATAATTGTGAAATCAATACATGATATCCTTTTATGATTTACTGAGTGTTCATTTTATTTTTGAAGTTTCTTTGATCAAAGTGATTGTGATGGTTGGGTCAGAATGCAAAATAAGCAAAAGATAGTTCGTTGATGTATTGCAATGTGGTTAAATGTTAGTTTAAAAGAGATCTTGTTTGATGAATAATTTCTTGTGGTTTCGTTGTAACATTGTTCTTTTTTTGAGTTTGATAGTTGTGCTTATTGTGTTCTTATCTTCAAATATCCTAGATGTGCTACTATGTTGCCCTTTATTCTATCCTTTCAATTGCAAGTTTGGTTCCCCTAATTTAATTTGTTATGAATGAAGCTGATAAGGAGAGGTGACATTGATACTGCAATCAGTCAATTACATGATTGGTATCCCCAAATTGTGCAGGTGAACATACTTCTAGTTTGTTAGCATTTCTTTTGTTTCTTAACATATCCTAATAATATCATTCAACTTTGAAGTAACATTTGTTAATTTGTAAATCTGAACATATCTCCATTTTACAATATCACTTTGGAATCATATAACCAATGTCAAGTTTACTTTGTAGCTGAAAATAAGTGAATGCTGATGATAATTGGTTTCATGCTTTTTCTGTTTTTTTATGGTGATATGTGATAGTGTTTTTAGCAATAGGAATTCTTCTAGGACTTGTTTTTTCCTACCATGCATTTGTTTTCCCATGAGAATGGTATAAATAAGGTTTTTTGATGGAGAAATACAGTAGCTTTTGAGCCAAGCTTTCATTGAAGGTTTTTGTTATAAACACTAATTGTTCCAGTCAAATCCCCCTAATTCTAGCCCTATTTTATTGAAATGTGCTGAGGCATACATGTTTTAGATGGAAGTAGGATCTTGTTTAGGCCATTAAGGGTCCGAGCTCAGCTCAACTCATAGCGTATGTGATCTCATGGGTTTTTGTGATATCTATCAGTTAAAGCCATTTCAATTGCCTAGCTACAAGGTGATTTCTGGGTTTAAGCTCTCAGGACATGATTTCCTTTAATTGACTTATCTTAATGCACATGCCACATGTGGAAGACTCTCTGGGGCCACATGTGGAAGACTCTCTGGGGCCACTTGTGGAAGACTCTCTGGGTTCACATATTAAATCCTTTCTCTACATCACTTGTGACAGGAAGAACAAGTAATTGCTTAGTGTGGGAACTTTAAACTATTGACTGGTATTACTCAAGTTTATATACGTGCTTATCAAAACTTTTAACAAACAAATCAATATCAAGTTTCTGAGAGGGGAAAAGGTCTCAATTCATATGATATCTGAACACCCTTTCTTAATTCTTTGTTACTTCGAAACTGAGCCTGCATTTTTAATGGTGTTTCTTGTGCTCTTATTGACTTTAAAAGTTCTATCAGCATGCAGTTGAACTATAAATCTCCAATTTTTTCTTCCAGGGATTGATGAAGTTTATTGTCATAATATCTTCCATAAATGGTCAATTTTCTTGAATTATGACATTCAGCTTTGTTCTATTTGCAGGATGAAAAATCTGCCACTTGTTTTCTACTTCATTGTCAAAATTTTATTGAATTAGTACGGGTAATTTTTTCCTCTTTATCTGATATGTTGTTTTAGTTTTCTTTTAGCAGTCTTCTATTATCTAATTGATATGATGTCTTGCGGAAAGTTAACTTCTGACACAATGTTGCAATGTTGTCTTAAATCTTTTCTGTGCAAATAAATATATGTGGCTTTGACGGTGATCATAAATGTGAGACTGCAACAAAACGATGTTATTTCATCAATGACAAATTCTCATTTGCCTTAAAACTTCAGTATTGCCCAGGAAGCTGATTGTCATCTCATATATGCCAACTCTGTTACTATTTTTATTGATCTCTGCATGTTTGTGATGCTTTACATGTTAATTGATAGAAAAGTTGCCAAATGATTGATCTTGGATGTTCATTGATAGGTTGGAGAATTGATTGAGGCTGTAAAGTATGGTAGGAATGAATTGGCAAAGTTCTTTGGATTGCCTGATTCTGATAGTCTAGTTCAGGTACTGAAAAATGTATGGGTATTTTGATTTTTTCCAGTTTTCTATTAATATTACTCATTTCACTTTTCTATATGTTCTGAAAATGCATGATCTTCATAGGCCTAGTTATACGTGTATAGTGCCTAGATTTGAAAGCTTAGGTTGTTGGCAAAGAATGGGCTTAATCAGATATCTCTTTTTGTTTTTTACTTTCCTTGTACGTTTGTTCAACAACCCGGAGATTGTTAAAAATTAGGTGACTAGTCAATGCCTTGTACAGGATTTAGAAGTTTAGTATTTTAAGGAGAGTTGCCAGTATTTTTTATTGTTTTTATGGTGATGGTGGAGACTGTCAGCAAACCAACAATGGGGCGGTCAAGAAGCGATTGCATCTTATATTGCTTCTCACAAATGTATATCAAGGTAAAAATAGCCTACGTTGGCAATATATGGAACAAGCAACTTTAAGTCTACTGTTATGTTCATGAGGACTAAGTTTACTGTTGTTGTAATCACCTTGATGCCTGTCCATACAAGAAGAAAGTCTACTGATGCTAAGATTTTCAATATCCAAAATTATGTCCAGTCAGAATGCTCAACTCAATGCAAGAAGATTTTCTTTCCATTCTTTATGTAATTTGTCCAGTTGGGATGGTAACATTATAGGTAGATCCCTGTTAGGGATGGCATTGTAGACTAGGGTCTGGACAAAGAGGTTCCATTTCGAAGATAAAAATTTCTCCAAATGGAATGAAGTTGAAACTTACTGGAATTTTCGTTCTACTGTAGGACTGTGTTGCTTTGCTGGCATATGAACACCCACAAGAGTCCTCAGTTGGATATCTTCTTGATGAATCACAGCGTGAGCTGGTTGCTGACATTGTAAATGCTATGATATTGTCAACAAATCCTAATTTGAAGGATTCGCAAGGCTGCTTCAGATCTTGTCTTGAGAGGTTGCTCAGGCAGCTTACAGTTTGCTGCTTGGAGAGAAGGTCCTTGAATGGGGACCAAGGTGAAGCTTTCCACCTTCCTAGAGTGCTTCACTGTGTCAAGAAGAGCAAGTGTTGACTTTATAGCATCTTTCGTATACTCTTTATTGATCCTGCCCTGAGCTGAGCTGTAATTCAAGAGGATTGGTTCCATGTGACAGGTCTACCTGGTAGAACACCCGTACGTGTCCTCCCTATTCAATTATCAGTGGGTCTGGGTGATCTACTTTTATGGAACTCAGACTTTGAAATTCCATCATGTTCTGGTCTGAGTTGTTTGATTTGTCGTGACGACCTCTTTGGCTTTTGTTGTATATAGATTGTTTGCTATTGGTATGTGCCTGTTTGATTCCGTAGAAGGAATATTGTGTTACCGCACAGGTTCTGCCAATGACTGGTTTTAATGATTCTGCTGGAAATAATGTTCTGTGCCAAAACTAAATTCTGCTGGAAATAATGTTCTGTGCCAAAACTAAAATTACCGAGTATTTGTTATAGTTCGTTTTTCTTTCAACGTTTATACCAAACATTCTCTGATTTTAAAAACCGAGTTGGATACTGGTTAGATTGTAAATCACCTAACACTATTTGTTGGACTTTCAGAATATTTGCCACCCAAGTCAAATATCTGAAGTAAATAGATGGATAAGTTTACTCTTATTAATGAAAAGGATGTGATGTACATACATTTAGGCTTGTTTGGTTGAGCTGATTGAACTTAGCTGATAATTGGTTGCTGATAGTGAAAAGTTACGTTCAGTATTTTTTTATTTAGGTCTTGATTAGTTATTAGGAGTTGTTAAGAGTCATTTAATAAATAAGTTACTGATTAGGATAATTAGCTATCAGGTTATCTATTAGCTGATTTAATCCACTAACTTGTGAAATTTAGGGTCTGTTTGGTTGAGCTGATAGCTGGTAGCTGATAGTTGATAGCTGGTAGCTGATTAAGGATTATCGTTTGGTAAAATGACTGATTACAAGTAACTGTTTTAGATTAATTTACCAATATAGACATGATTAATAGAGACAACAAATGTGCATATATGTAGAAAAAATTCTTTAAAATTCATAATTAATACAAAATTATGATTGATATAATTTAATTATTTAATATATTTCAATAATTAATTTAAAATAAAAAATATCTAATGAAAATATTCTCTTTAAATTATATAAATTTAA
>JANIMX020000102.1:674282-688773 GCA_024582655.2 Erythroxylum kunthianum
TAAAATCTTAATTTTAAGGGTATTTTAGGCATCTTACATAAAATTGGGTATAAGTGTGAATAAGTTTGTTTGCGTGGTTGTAAACGTTTTTCTACCAAAATGTGGCTAAAAACGAATGAACACACATGCACGTGACTAATTTTGCACTCCTCCCTTTTTTATAATTAGTCAACAACAACAATAACAATAAAACTCAGTAAAAATCTTACTTCATAATTATTTAATTTTTAAATATTATTTAAGAATCGATATATCATATAAAATAAATTTTAAAGGGTGTTAAAAATAATTAACAACATCTAATTTAAAAAATTCCTAATTAATTATCAGCTATTTATCATCGTATATGTTTTTAAACCGATTAGGATTTGAATAAAGAAGGAAAAAGGAAAGAGAAAGAAAAAAGAGAAAGCGACCAAATCTGACGTAAAAGTAGAGCTACCTACCAAATCCTAACCCCATTTGCAACCACTTGTCTTTCTCAACCAAGTCGGTCAAAGTACCTCACTGTCTCTCTCTCCCTCCTTTCCCTGATTAAGGGTCGAGTCTATTGGCTTAGCCCTTATTTCTCTCCTCTTTAACTCTTTTCTTTCCCATTCTCACTCACATATATATCCGTCCCCTCTTTCGCCTACTCAACTCTCCTCTCATCTATCTCTGTCTTTCTTTCCCCTTCAAGTTCCTAGTCTAATCAAATGTAATAACTAATTTCTGTCATCTGTTTTCCAAGAAACACACACAAATCTTACAAGTAGCTGTTTTTCTTTTTTCGGTTCTCATTAACTTAACGATTCATCGATGGGTCGCTCTCCTTGTTGCGAGAAAGCACATACCAACAAAGGTGCCTGGACCAAAGAGGAGGACCAACGTCTCATCGACTATATCCGTGTCCACGGCGAAGGCTGCTGGCGCTCCCTCCCTAAAGCTGCCGGTAGGTGTATCACCACCACCACCAACACCATCACCGTGGGCATTTATGGTCGTATTAACTCACTCATGTCTATCAGCAAATCTCTCTTCTGATTTGGTTTGGTTCTGTTGATTTGTTGTGTAGGGTTGCTTAGATGCGGCAAGAGCTGTAGACTGAGGTGGATAAATTACCTTAGGCCTGACCTTAAAAGAGGGAATTTTACTGAGGAAGAAGATGAGCTCATAATTAAGCTCCACAGCTTGTTAGGGAACAAGTAAGTCTTCTGTTTTTTAATTTTTTTTCTTGAGGAAATCAGTCCTTTTTCATGCCAAACCAAAAAATAATTGCATTGGGTAGACCTTTCTTCGCTTTATCAAAACTACAAAGTTAAAATATTTCAAATGCTTGAGTTCTTAATACTTTTCTAGGTTTTGGGTTTCTAAGGAATTTCGTGGCAGGTGGTCTCTAATCGCAGGAAGATTACCAGGTAGGACTGACAACGAGATAAAAAACTACTGGAACACCCACATCAAGCGTAAACTAATCAGCAGAGGCATTGACCCTCAAACTCATCGTCCACTTAACGAGAACCATTCGACAGTCACTGTGACTACTAAGCCCACCCAATTAGACTTCAAAACCTCCTCTGTTCAAGCCATATCAGAAGATATCAATCTTTTAAAATACAAAGATCTTCAAACCACTTTCAAGTCTTTGAAAACAGAGACGTCAGTCGAAGAAAACAATTGCAGCAGCAGTGGGATGACCACTGACGAAGAGCAACAACAAGTGCCGGCGCAACAGCAGCAGCAGAGAGATTGTTATGAGGACCAAGAAGTTAACTTGGAGCTGACTATAGGACTGGGTCCAACACGGACTGAGTCGACTCGGTCAGCATCAGCCAACTCGGCGGAGTCAAGACTACATCAAGTTTCTTTCAGTCTGTTTGGGAATGGGAACAGGAGAGCAGCTTCAGCTTGCTTGTGTTGGCAGGTGGGATCTCAGAAAAGTGAAATGTGCAATAATTGTGAGAGTTCTAATGGGGTCAGAAGATACTGTTAGATAAAAAGTAGATTTGCTTTTGTTAGATATATGTCATGAATGTTTAGTTCCCAACTCTACCTGTCACTGTAATCAATGCTATTATGATGTATGATTGATATCATCAGACTCACACATCAGGAAACATTGAAATACAATCATTTCCCTTTTCCTAGAATATAAGTTCTCCCATATTTCAAATTTAACAAGATTATTTCTCTAAATTAGTTTAAAACGAGTTTGTCCGAAGGCAGAACAAATGGAGTTTTGAGACAAAAGCAATCCATTAGCAACCTTTTATTCCTCATACATCGCGAGTTCAAGTAGGATGTTGTATTAAATCATGTCTTGTCCAATCCAAATTTCAAAAAAAAATAAAAAAATAAAATCATGACATTAATTAATTCCCGAGTTATAATGGACAATGTGGAATTCTTTCCATTTATGCCAAGTTTATATCCACATCACAAGCCTAATGCTTTTATAAGATTCTAAGGGCCGGTGCCTTTTTAACCAATCCAATCTAAGCTATATCCACATCACAAGCCTAATGCTTTTATACGATTCTAAGGGCACGTGCCTTTTTAACCAATCCAATCTAAGCTATATCCACATCACAAGCCTAATGCTTCTTCGCCAAACCTAAATCCAATCAGGTTCTCATGTGTCATATTTTTGTGCTTGAGTGGGAAAAGAGAGAGTTGATTCTTACTGTTAAAATCATAAGCTATATTTATGAATGTGATCTTTATTTTACATATATGTGACATTTAATAAAAGAAACTAGTGTTTATTGAAGTTTGGTACGGCATTTTTTAGAAATGTTTCACTTATAAAATATTTTTTTTGAAAAAAAATATCTACTTAATTACTATTCAAACTTTGGACATAAGACACTCTATGAATTATATCAAAACTTTAAATTTATTAATTTGCATCTTATTTATATTATAGATATAAATAAATTCAACTTGCATTTTAACTTCACATATTCATGTTTCAAACAAAAAACTTCACATATTCATAAAGAGATTTTGACTTGAAATAAATGTTCTAATCAAATTAGGATAACTTTATTATGTGCACAAATTTAAAACTATTTCTCACATTTAGTATAGTAACGACACATTTGTTATATGTAATTGTAGTCAATAATAGTAGTTTCAAACTTATATTCAAATGTTAAAGATCTACTTAATAGAAAAACCGCGGCAAAGAATTATATTATGCATATTCATTGTTAAGTATTTAAAAATAAATATATGAAAAATAATTATTTTAATCTTCAACTTTTATTAATTGTTTATTCAGTAATTTAATTTAATTTTTTTCTTCGAATAAACCCTGAATTTGTATATGATAGTTAGACACGTGTCTTACCCCCAAATTGTGTAAACCATGCTAGATATACAAGTTTAGGGTTTAAGAAGTAAGTCAAATTTAAAATTTGTAAAATTATATTACTAAAATTTAAATTATTAAGTAAATGTTGAATTAGAATTAAAAAAATTCTTAAAACTTAAAAAAAATCTATTGATTGGATGTTACTTCGGACTTTGAGCAGATTAAGTTGTTTAGTAGCATAATGATAGATGAGACAAAAATAGAGGCGGGGTTAATTTTTGGGAACAGCAATGGCGGCTTATAAGACATTTCTTAATTTCTTTCGGACTCTTATTATCCATGAAAACTATTTAAATCTTTAATTTTGTTTTTTTATGTATGAAAAAGTCAATGAGGTATCATTATTGATTAATGGGGTAATATTTATGATTATACTCTATAACTATATAAGTAGAAATGTCAATTGAAACTGATAAATTCTCGAATGAGTTCAAATGACAAATTCCTAAATTGGGCAATCACATGTCCAAAATGGGCCAAATTTGATTTTTATTTTCATAACTTGTTATTTAAATCGTCTAAAATTAATTAGGATTCCTCTTCAACTCCATTTTTTAATTGAAAAAAGTCAGCTCTAAATGTTTTATCCATCTTTAAGCATTTGTGTAGTCCTCAATCCTAGCAATGATGCTGCCAATCAACTTCTTCGAACTAGAGTTTTGTAATATGAGGCAGTATTAGGTTATATTGTTCAACATATATTATGAAAATTAGAATTGGAAAAGCTATAGCTTTATATTTGGCACGAGCATTGAGTTCTTTATAACGTATACCATTGGAAATGTAAAGGCAGAAAGAAAAAAAAAAAGAAACTAAACTATATAAATGTTAGTTCTAAAATATATAACAAACAAAATATTAAGCTAAATATTTAACAAACAAATATGATATAGTACAATCCTTTTTAAAAATTTGTTAATAAATTTTCTTTTAAATCTCTAAAAAATTTACTAAAGATATCATATATGATCACAACAAATATGAATTAATAAATTTAAAAGAATAAAGTTTGATTTTTACTAAAATTTAATCTCTCTCAAAATATAAAAAATAACAACTAAGGAAACTTTTAAATATAGATTTTCAATAGGGATAAAAATGTGAATACATAAAACACTCAAAATTCACAATTTATATACTTTATCACTAAAATTAACACTCATA
Source organism: Erythroxylum kunthianum (assembly GCA_024582655.2). NCBI lineage: Eukaryota > Viridiplantae > Streptophyta > Magnoliopsida > Malpighiales > Erythroxylaceae > Erythroxylum > Erythroxylum kunthianum. The sequence goes on from JANIMX020000102.1 coordinate 678,802, forward strand.
AAGACAAATTTAGATTGTATACTTCATAGTTTGATTAATTTCCCAAAGTTATCGTTTAAATCGGAATAATGTTATATAACATGTCATTTAGTCTATGCCTTACTTATATTTTTATTTATTTATTCTTAAATAATTGATTAACATTTGGAAATAAATTTAAAAGAATAAATATTAAGTGTTATCCATTTATCTTTTTTTCTACTTGTAGTAAATTTTAATATTTATATAATAAATTATTAGTTTAATTTACTTATGGTAATAACCATAATATTAAAAACAACTTACTTTAAATTATAATGTCTTGCACTATATTGTATGATGTACTTAAATTTGTAATTTTTTTAATTTTTGCATGTTAAATTTTTGTGCCGGATGTAAGCTTTAAAATAAAACTCATTCTTCAAGTCTAGTTGGGTTTGGATTTAAGATCGATAGTAATTTGTTTTCCCCAGCCTAACCATGGCCACCTTTATATATATTACCACAAACATATTTTCATAATGTGAAAAATGTAATTGAAATTTGTTTCTACCTGGCTAAGCGTTGTAGAAAGCAAAAGTTCTTCACGGATTGTTATTCACTAGTGATACTTGTCCTCACAGTAATAGTTGAGGAAGACAAGCATCAAAGGCCACTAGAAGTGATATTGAAAATGAACTTTCTGATAGGAAGTCAATTTGCTACGGCAACTGTATACATAAAATCAGGGGATCATGTGGACCACATGATTTAGTTGAAACTTTCTCGAACCTTTTCACTTATGCCTCGCAATATCAAAAGGCCTACCAACCATTATCAGACAGTAATTACTATATGATTAGCTAGAGATGAAAAAGCAAGTTAAGATCATTTAACATAAATGAATTCGCTTGCATATTTGCTTGTGTGACATTGAAGCTGGCATGATTAGGTTAAGATTTCTTGCATTGTATATCCACAAGTCTATTGATCTTTCATGGGATTCTTGCTTATAGTTATGTCAAGCATCCATGAACTATAACCATCGGAAATGGCTAAATTAAATGTGTACTCTCTCTCTCTTTTTTTTTTAACATTCTGAATAAATTTAATTATGAAATGACATCACTACTACATTGGTAAATTACTTGCATCTAATGAGAGGTTAACGTGCATTATTATTCATAGAACGCTCAAACTAAAGTCTTATTTGACTACACGAGCACATAGTTACCTGCAAGTTGAAGGCTATAAGGCCGGTGTATTCTAGATATATATATATATATTTAAATCAGAATATAAGAGAAAACAAATATTCTTTGAACACAAAGAACAATGGTAATTCCTAATTTGTCTAATCATAGAATTTCACATATGCTTTACTTCATTTATAGATCAATATTACTTGTGTGTAAGATTGCTATAAATATCTTGAACCTAATGAGAATGAGAGACTTTCATCACAAATTACATGTAATTTAATGATTTATAAGACATACTAAGGTTCAAACCTTGGTGTATTCGTGAGGTATGTGAGATGCAAACATTTTTTTTATTTATTTCAATATATAAAAAAACAAACCATTCTGAATCAAATAGTACTGTCTTTTGATTATAGATATTATAAACTTGATTGGCGTTGAATTACATAATACATTTGAGTGTTGTCACCAAGCAACCAATTTACTTGCGTCCTTCTATCAAAAGTAGTTTTATTAATAATTCGTATCCACAGTTGTTTATAACATTATTCCCAAGTTAAAAATGTTGGAAAAGAATTTAACATTTTAATATACTCGTCCCGATGAGGGAATTCATGCAACCTCTAGGATATCAAGAGAAACTATTTTCTCTTACTTCTTCTCAATTAAAATTAGTCTCATAATTCATCTGGAAGAACATATATTATACAATCATCAAGCTAAACCGCCTAGTTAGCACCAATTTTTTTTAGTTTTATTAAAAAATGTAGAAAGAAGATGGAAAAGAAGATAGATTCTTATCATCTTGACTATGCATGTTAAGTGTTACTTTCTCAGAATTTCCAATAAATTAACAACTATACCATATCTGAAGCTGTAATAGGTTATATAAACAAGTATAACCTAGTGTATGTATATTTAAATGCCTTAGTGAACGAAGAGAGCTGTTATATAATATAATTCTACATACGTACTTGTAGCTGATACCTTATCAGCTACAAGTACGTATTCCACCTGACGTGGAATTCAAGAACTAGCTACCTCACTTATTGGGGAGAGAGAACAAAGAACATGTGCCGTGTTTGGGTAGTAGGTTACCGAATCTAGGATTAAAATAACGAGAAACTTAAGAAGGAAGAAGATAAAAACAAAACCGAAATCCAACAGCTGTTGGTTGGGGTTTGGTGGTGGCTGGTGGGGGGAAAGTCACAGCATGTGCACATAAAGTGAGGTATGTGATTCCAGCATCAATGGGTATGCTACTTTCTACGCAGCAACATCTTTTCTCCTCTCTAATTAAGTGAAAAGGAAAAAGAAAAAAAAGTTCCCAGTTGGAATGCGTTTGCTTGCTAAGCATTTTAATTTGCGTTTTAGTTACATAACTCGTAATTTATTAGTTAGTTATATTTGTTAATCAGAAGTATAAATAAGATATAGTTTCATGTGTGTGATGTGTAAAGAATAAGAATACAGTTTCTATTCATGCACCATATGCTTATTAAACAATACTCGTTAATTGCTGAAGAAGAAACGAAGCCAGCAGTCATAAGACGTAAACCACTTGCCTAATTATCTAACTTTGCACTCCAAATGCTGAACCGTAGATGGATGAACATGATCAGATGACTCTTCTTTGTCTGCCATTTTCAAGCTTTCCTCCTTTGACTTTCTTTTTATATAATTTTCTCCTTCTGCCATTGTCAAAAGTTCACAGTGGTATGTGCAAAGTGGGAAATTTTGGATTATCAGCAGTCATCAAGATTTGTGGCTAATAGTTTCAATGCAAGTGTAGTATGGAAGTAAACATCAGAAAATAAGTCTCACGTACATAAGAAACTTTTTGTATTTTCCCTGAATGCTTATATCTTTAGTACCACCTAGTACATGTTTTTTTTTTAAAAAAAAGGTGAAAATAGAATGAATTAAAGGAGACGCGCACCGAAAAGGTGCTTATAATATCATACAAGCCGAAGTAGCCTTAACCAAGTAAGGGATGATAGAAAATGTTCGAATTTTTCGAGGAAAATAGAAGGATGAAATATCAAAGACATTAAAATGAAAAGTACACTTTATTAAGTAAAGGATTAACCTTTAAATACATAAAAAGAACTAAAATCCTAACTATCAGTAAAATCACAATCAACAAAATAATTATAGATTAAATAAAAGATAACAATTTATTAATTTCAACATTATCTTTAACACTCCCCTATAATGCTGAAATTTACAACGCCTAAAATATTCCTAAAGTATTCAAACTTTTCAAAAAGAAATTGCTTTACAGTTTTGAGATTTGTCGGTCTATTCAAAAAGTGTTTTTGCAGTTTTAAAATTATGTCGTTCCATTCAAAAAATATTTTTATAATTTTAAGACTATGATTGTCCTACAAAAAATTCATGCAATTTTGATCATGAGGTGTAACAGAAACCTGGTATACATCTCTGACTGATCATGAGGTTCTCCCCAAAAGAGGATCAGTAGGGGCTTAATTCTAGGAAAGGAAAAGCTATTAAGTTGGGGTGTGACCATTAACGGTCGCTGCTGGGCTTACTCCATACCCCTTCATGTTTTTATTTGGTCTTTGTATACCTGATTATTTTGTTCTTATTACAAAATATTGATTAGTTATAATATGAAGACTAAAGTAATCTACAGATCTAAACAATATAACTAATATTAAACAATATTTTTGTAATTTATGGTTCTTTTGATTTCTATAATTTTATTTGTTAAACTATTGAGGTAACTTAACCTATGATTGATTTAAATTGTTGGTGTATTCATTAAACCTTGGTAAATTTAACGAAATAGAGTGCTAGATTCAAACCTATTTATTAAAGAAGGTACATTTATCGAAATTGAATGTTAAATTATTTATTAAGGGTAACACAAATTTGATTTCTTATACAGAATAATTAAGAGAAACTTTATCACTAAAAGCATCAAAGGAGTGATGTATAATAGACTTAAAAGTGTTACATGAGTAACATAAGATAGACTTAAAAGTGTCACAAGAGAGACATAAGAAAATTTTAAATTAAAGAATGTCCTAATGTATAATTATAATGATAGAAAACATATGACTATTAATCATTTTATTTTTAATGACATAAGAAATCAATATATGATATCCAATCAAATAGGAGACAAAGTGATATGAGAAATTCAATTTAGCCAAATTGAGCATCAAGAGTTAAAGAAGTTAAAGTGAGTATTCCAAAGAAATCATATAAGCCTGAAGGTAAATTAAGTAAAGATTAAGTCAAGACTGCAGAGATTAAGGAAGAATTAAGCTATTCAAATGTAATATATCAATGCAAAATTATTTTTTCACTTTGTTTATTTCAATGTCTCCAAGAGTTCAAAGTTTCATCATAATTTATTTTTACGGTTTAATGAATATATTTTTAAAAAACTCTTAAAACTAATAAGTTTAGTTCATTAGGTTGACCTAAAATAGAGATAGGCCAGCTAAATGAGTATTTAGTTCTTCAAACAATTCTTAGAGAAAAAGTTAGGTCGACCTAATACAAGAAATAGGTTAATCGAATACTTATAAACTAATTGGAAAAGTTATTGCTTGAAGCAGTGGTGTACATTCGGTTGAGTATAAGTTAATTAAATGGATAAATAGGTCTATTGATCAATTGTTAGAAAGTTACTGTTGTAATAACTTATTTTTAGTTTTAATGGCCATTCTTGATTTCATTAGGTATGAAAAGTCCACACTTACTTGTCGAGGATTAATGAGTCCTAAATCATTATTTTAAGAAAAAAGGTTAGTTTGAGCTTTGAACTATTTAGTGACGTGGAAATTGTGGTTAATCCATTAGGAAACTGATTATTGGGTTTCTCTTAACTTAATATTAAAGGAAAAAAGCTTGTCAGAGTTTCTTTTCACCCAGAAAGAAGACACCTATATAAAGACTACTCACCAATTAAATAAAGATGATAGTGAAAAATTCTCAAAAGGAGCATATGAAGTAGATGTTGGTCAAGTGCTTTGGTCGAACAACTTTGTGTCTAGTTTCCCATAATTTTTTTACTTAATATATATTTAAATTGTTAATGCATTTAATTGATTGAGATCGATTTACTCACATAAATTACTATAGAATTCGATTCGTCTCTTAAATATTCATTAGACCATTTTTAAATTGGTAAAGTTTTGTGTACATCCAATTCACTTTTCTCTTAGGTACAATATAGGGGTCAACAAATGATACTACAGAGAAAGTCTCATATAATTGCATTAATTTCAAATAATACATAAGCATATATCTATGTCCCGTTTAGGAGCATCTAAATATAACAAGAGGGATAAAATAAAATTATAGCCCTATTATTTTTATGGGAATAACTACTTATATTTGAAGAAAAAGATGAAGTTCTTCCTAATAAAAGAAGAGATATACTTGTAAAAGGAAGTTGAAAATGGACATCGCATCTTGACGAAGGAGATCGAACTAGATAAAGTTAATACCAAGGTTCTAAAGAAGAAGGACGATTGGGTTGCTAGTAATAAATGATTCATTTTTTTTAATTGCAAAGTAGTGCATATTTTGTTTTGTACTCTAAGCAGAAATGAGTTCATTAGAGTGTTTATGGGTGAAACAACAAATGAGATTTGGCATACACTAGAATTCACGCAAGAGGCACTAACTAAGTGAAGGAGAGTAATAAGCATTATGGTGCATCAATAAGAGTTTATCCGTATAAAGTATAATGAATCCATTTTTAGAATTTGAATACATTTCAATAATATCATTAATTCTATTGAAGGCCTATGCAAAACATATTCTAATATTGAAATAATGAGAAAATTATTTAGGAGCTTACAAAATCCTTGGGAGGAAAAGGTGACAACATCTCAAGAATCTAAAGACCAAAATACTTTCCTTTGGACAATCTTACTAGTTCAATCCTCACATATGAATTCATATAAAGAAAACTTTAGAGGAGGAAGTGGACTCAAGGAAAAAACATATACCTTTAAATGTCTCTAAGGAAGAGACAAGTGATCAAGAGAAGATTTACATAAATGAAAGTGATGAGGATAAGATTGCTCTAATCATAAGGAAGTTCAAGAAATTCTTGAAGAAGAAGTTTTAAAGAATAAAAAAATTCAACGAGGGTAAGTAAGAGGTCAAATGCAAAACTAACATTATTTATTATGAATATAGGAAGTTAGCGCATGTAAAGTTTCAATTTCCTTTTATTAAAGAAAGTTAAAAGAAAGAAATAATTGAAAGAAAAAAGGTTGTTTAACTAAGTGGATTCACGCCTATAGTTTTGATGATGATAATAAGATATTGAACTACTATCAACCTCCGTTTAATTGTTATTAGGTATTAGAAACAAAAATCAAAGAATAATGAAGATTAAAAGTATTCATTTGAAGCATAGTAGATATGTTTGACACTATAGATAAGAAAATAAGACTTGGAGAAAATGATTAGATGTAATTAATTCATAACTAATTATCCAATTATCCAATAAAATGGACATTGTACTCAATTTTAGAATCTAGTCAATCATATGAATTGAATAACTATACTATGCAAGAACCAAGATAAATGGTCACATTTTGCTCTAAATGAAAGGGAATGATTGTACTAATAATTTAGTATAAAAAACATTATATAAGGCCTTCATAAGTCTATAATAATCTATTGTAACAAGGAAAACATGTGCTAAAAGAGAATCAAAGTATCTGAGCTTTAATTATGTTATATTGTATTATGCTTTGTAAAAGAAAGCAATCACTTGTAAGGTTTGAGCAATCAATTAAGAGTGTGAAAGTGTTTTAGAGAGAGTTATATAACACGTATTATTAGTGTATCTTTACCTTTAAAGAAAGACAATTACAACACTTTTCACCCACTAAAGAAAAGCAAGCTAAACTACTATAGTTCTTCTTTTCTCATCTCTTTCCCTTACTCCTTAATTACTATTATTTATCAATATTAATTGGGATAATTTTATTCATATTATGTATTTAATTTTGTTAATTGATATTGAGATATTATACTTGATAAATCATTTGTAGACTTGAGTACACAAGGTTATTGGTTTGAAGAGACTAGAAATATTTTAGTATTACCTTTTTTGTTGCTACATTTAACAATGCCATATGTCATGGCACTAGTTTCTATATTATTACTTGAGTATTATTATATCTTCCAAATGTTTTTAAATTATCATGAGGTGTTTTTAAGTTATTGTCACCTAATTCATCCCATCTTATGTGCCTTTAGGAAAACAATACGTATTAGATTAGGTCTCCATCTCTAAGTGAACTAAATATCCTACAATATGAGATGATTGGCATATGTGGAGGTAGAAAATATTAGTCAAGAACCCTAGTTTGATGAAAATGATTATTTCTATCAACAATCATGATAAGATTTTTCCTTATGGTAGAAGGAGATGAGTTATGGAAATATAGTTAAAAAGGGACACATGAACCTAACCAAAACTTCATGCACATATAGTGTGACGAAAGATTTCTCCAAAGCTACAATCTAATTAGAATGAGAAAGATATAAGGATAGTTCCTTTAAATCATGTAGTTGTCCATATTGTGTTTTAAGTTGTAATGAGTTCCATATAGCGTAAATGTGCAAACCGCTCATAAAATTTAGCACACACATGATATCACACATAAAGGCACAAATCAAATTAAATAAAATAGAGTATGTATGATTGTTCATTAATATGTATTGTTCCATAAAGAACATATGATTATATATTCAATATGAATACTCATTTTATTAATGTTATTAATTTCTTGAAAGGAATTAGAAAAATTTACTATAATGTTGAGATAGGTGTTTGCTAAATGTTAAATAACCACGGAGACGATAATATAATAGGTAAATCATTTAAACAATATATCACTTAAGGAGTTAATATATCTATTCTGATATATGAGATGAGGATAATGAAGACACAAGAAAATGAAAAGCTAAGAAAGAGTAAGAATGTCATATTCAAATTAAGAGAATATCTTCCAATTAGAAGAAAACTAAAAATAATTAAAATCTTGTATGAAGGAGAATGAAAATTTAAAGTGTGAGTTAGCCAAAGCAAAAGCATCATTGCATTTAACTAGGAATAATGACAAGATCTATAGGAACAAGTCTCTTAGGAAAGATGTAAGAGTTGAAATAATGTATAGAGAGATTTAACAAAGAAAAAAAAAAGATAAATTATATATGTTATTCATTGAGAAAATGAATCCAAATTATAGATATAAGATATGATACCTATATAAGGTCTAGCTCATTTTGAGGTAAGACAATCCTTACAAAAAGAAAACATATAAATATACATGAAATTTTAACTAAGTTGACTAGAACTCGAATGTGTCCCCTAATACAACTAAAAATACATCATCATATGCATCTAGGAGGTAAAGTATACTATCATATGTATATATGTACATTTTGTACTTACAATTTAGTAGAAATGACTACTGCACATCTAAACACAATTATTGGAGACCTAGGATATCATACAGGACATCTCATATGGATATGGTCATGAGATAAAAGCATATAAGAAACCTTCACATAAGACATCATAAAGGAGACATGATCCAAATAGCAATATATATAGGACTCATTATAAAATATGTTGTTTTTATAGTATATCTGATAAGTACATAACTTATCATGTATTTCTCTTTGTTTATGTTGTATTTGTATATTAAGTTGCGTTTAATGTGTTTGTTTTAGTATTGTTTCATTTCCTTTTAGTGTTTCTTCATGTTTTGGGGCTGCCATGGGAAGTTGAGCAAAAATCGGGAAGATCAAAGCAAGAAGATGAAGGAAATCAGGCTTCTGCCCCATGATACGCCCACCATATGGCCATATCATGCCTGTATTGGGTAAAGTATACGGGCGTAAAATACCAGTATGAGGAACAATGAATACACCCAGACGATACAGGCGTATTGTGCTCGTATCCTCTAACGGAAAATTTCCCGCCTTCGACAATACGCCCAGGCAATACGGGCGTATGCTAGGCGTATCGTCGCCTATCAAAAGGGTAGAGGTGACATAAGCAAGGGAGGCGAATATTTTAGAGAGAGAAGTAGTTTTGTGATAGATTGCTACCGATCTCTCGCGGGTTGATGCCGGAATGATGGTGGATGACTGATAGCTCCAAGATTTAGAAGGATTCATAGTTTCGGAGTGGAAATCCTGACCCATTCGTCATGGGTCATTAGGTTTTCTTTTGTTTTTGCTTTTAATCTTCTTTTAATTCTTGTAGAGATGTTCTAATTTGTACATTGTGAACTCATGTTGTAATTGCATGGAATGAATGATGTATTTCCTGATTTATGGCATTATCTTGTTGTTTTATCCTTGTGGATCTGAATGGTGAATTCCCGATTAATAATGCATGCTTGTTAGTCGGTTAGGATTATCGTATCATTGACTCGAAAGAGTGTGGTACGATTTAGGATACTCATTCGGGTGGAGGGTTGATCGGAGTACGTGAAAGATTCAGGAGAATCTTCTCATGCAGATACTCACGAGATCCTTTGATGTGTGTGCTCCCTTTTCTTTGCGCGGTCCCTAAACTAAAGCGCCTAAGAATACTCGAAAGAGGTTCCAGTGTGATGTTTAAGGATTAGGGGTTAACTCACTCGAAAGAGGTGTTAACCTAGGTTAGTGGAATGTCGATTCAACTAGAGAATTGCTTAATCAGTGGATCATTTAGGAAGTGCAATCGACAACAAGAGGGATCAATTATCCAAACAATTTAACCACTATCCGCTAGCCCAATCCCTACTGTCGAGTA
>JANIMX020000103.1:276542-289881 GCA_024582655.2 Erythroxylum kunthianum
ACAATAAAATTTCACATGGGTTGTGTAAGAGTAATCCTAAAATAAATTTAGCCTTCCATCAAACACAAAACAATCATTATCAATCCAGTCTCCATCATAGTATTTATAGAATAATTAAACAAATTTAAAGGAAAAAATTAAATTTAAAACGATAAAAAAAATTGATTACTAAAACAGCTAATAGAACTTGGATGATTTCAATAGTCTTGAATTTGACGAAGCAATTTTCCAGCTCCTCGCAACACAAACAGCGCCTCGCAGGTCCCTCGGCACTGCAGAACGACTTTGACAATAAACCCTCCACTGGTTAATTGTGTTTCTGGCAATTACACTGTTCTCAGCAACTCGTGTCGCGCCTCTCTCTTCTCCTGTGATGTGAAAAAAAAATCCCCCTAATATTACTGTTCACACTTTAATAAAAACCCTTCTGATGCGTGTATGTGTCCAGCGTTTCATGTATTGGCCCCTGCGTTTTGAGCTTGAACGGATGTATCTGTTGTGCTGCGTTTTGAGTAATTGACCTTGGGCCAAAAACCTTTGGTTGATTCCTCCTCTGATTTTAACTGCTACGTTTCACATGTCTGACCTGCGTTTTGCATAATTGACCTTGGGCGTGAATTACCCCCTGCAGAGTGGACACACGTTAAATGTCTTAGGAAAAATGCGTGTTTTTCCTAGTTTAGGCTAAGCATTTGTTTCAATGTCTTCCTAATGTCTTTCTTTTTTTTATCAATTCTTCTTCTACTTTTTTTTCTTTTTTTTTAGAGTCTGCCATTAAATTAAGAAACCAAGCACTTAAGTATGCCCTAAAACATGCTAATTTATGCACACAATAATAACAAACACAACGAGATTTATGCCTGAACACATTTGATGCAATGACAAGGTTAATGTCCTAATTCACACAATTTGATGTACAAACGTACTAAAACATAATTAAATACTCACATGTACATATGCAACGTAAAAATACATCAAACAAACATAACACTCATGAAATCATGCAATAACAAACTAAAAATCCTAATTCATATGCAATTATACTAAACAATTACATGTAAAACATATATAAAAAAAATGCAATTATCAATGATAATGGTGAAATTAGGGTTAATTGGGAAAGATGAGAAATTGTAAGAATGTAAAGTGTTTAAGTAAGTAAAATGGTAATGTTAACTAAATTGTGTGCTTTGTGAAGTAATGGTAATAATGGAGAAAAAGTCTCTTACATTGTGGTTGAAGATGAATTGGATTGCATATTGGTGAAATTGGTGAGTTAATTAGTATAAAGGAGGAGGTTGGAATGGGGTTGATGATTAGGTTAAATGTTAGGTATTTAAGTTTAGTATATTGTCATTTCAATAGATTGGTAATGTAGTTACTAATGAGGAATATGTATGGTTGTTCTAGGAACCATTGAAGGTCCATTTTTTAGCCGATTTACTAACGCGAAGATCGCCTAAAGTTTCGGCAGAATCGATACTAAACCGAGAGAAGTTGAAGGAGAACGGGAAACCGGTAAGTACACCTTTAAACCAAGTTATATTATGTTTGAAAATGGATTTGAAATGGTGTTTTACAAAAGTTAGAAAAATAGTTTCAAGGTTAATGAGTACTCCTTTAAATAAATGTTTATGATTTACGAAAGTGCTTTGAAAAGAATGATTTCAAGAATGTGTAACTGGACTTTACAAGCCAATATGGTGAGTACACTACAAGTTAAATATATCTTGAAAATAATTTGAAATAGAAATGTGTACAATGTATAAAAAGGGTTTGAAATTATGCTTTACAAAGGTTTAAAAGATTGGTTTCAAGTTTTCGTTAAATGTTGATGTAACTTGTTATAAAACGGATTCAAAATCTTGAATGATGGTTGAATGTGAATTGTGTTGAATTTACATTTTTATGCATGCATAGTTTGAAGTATTATGAATTGGATTTGCGTTATATCGCAATCCCTATACTAAGTAAATTAGTATTGAATTGGGGCGAATCCGTATGATATACGATTTCGTTTTAGCCTAAGGTATGCCGAGAGGATATAGGCCAGAGAAATTGGAAAAGGTTATGACATTAATGCGGGGATGCACGGCTGATCTTCACTTCATAATCATGCGCTTTAGCATCGTTATGGGGATGTGAAGTCAAACTTCGCTCCGTAACTATCGATATGGGATAGGATGTTGAATAGGTTAATTCGGCGGGCACGGAAAAACAAGACATAGTTCTGCTCCGTAGCCTAAAAACCTAAGGGTACCAAAGGCTAAGAACTTAGGAAAGGAAAGGAAAAGAAAAACGGTTTAAAACGAAAACGTTTGAAAATGACAATTGTCATATTGAACAATTGGTCAAGGAGTTTAGGTTTTTGAACTTTGAAAACAACTATTAGTCTTCCCGACAACCCTAGCACGTGTGGGGCAACCCCTGCATGATTTGAGAATTATTGAAATTTCGGTATGAAATTCCAGCATGCTACACAGCCTAGCTATGTATGATGCTAGAAAAACACATGTCCCTCTAATTTTTGTGGCAGTAAATTCAGGTTGCGTATGGGACATGTCTAGGGGTTGTTTGGTGTTTCATTCTTGTGAAAATGTTGAACTTTGGTTTCAAAAGTTTTATGAAAATGTCCTTCCATTTATATGGATTCAAATAAATGGTTTTGGGATGACTTCCCAGGTTTACTATGTTTCAAAGAAAAGGTTTTATGGACAGATAAATATTTAAAAAGGTTTAAACTAAATGCTAGTACTCATTGAGCTCGTTTAGCTCATACTCCTTTGTTTTCAACAAACTCTTAGGTGTACCATCTGAGGATCGGTTTCACAAGACTCCACCGCGCGGATAGCTGTCATTGACAAGTGATGTAGTGTAGGTCATTTTGTAATGCATATGATGTATTTAAATTCCGCTGCATATTCATATTTTGTAAACCATGTGAAAACGATTTGTAATCCTTCATATTTGTTTTGTAACTCAAGGTTGTGAAACCAACCAATACTTTTATGTATGGATTACAATTCAATGAATGTTTGAATATCTTCAATCAATGCATGATTGTTTTGAAATATACTGAATGAGCTTGAAGTCTTGTGTTGTAGTGGAGTGTATGCATAAATTTGGAAGTGCTTTAAGATGTTTGCAGGTTGTTTTAAATTTGGAGTTTGTTCAAAATACAAGTTGTTATGCTGTCGAAATTTTAAAGATGCTATTTCCACTAACTCCACTACTTGGCTTTAAAAATTGAAATGAAAAAGTTTAAATAAGGATGATTTGTAGGCTTGGCTTCATGTTGATGTTTCCAATGTAATTATAAATCAACTGGAAAGTCTTCGTGGAGTGCTGGGCAGGTCGCCTGTGTCCGAGTAAAACAAGGTCATGTCAAAAACAAATGGATTGGAGTACATTTGTCCACCCTGCAGCGCTAGCTACTCCAAGGAAAAATCACAAAAAAACTACAAATGGGTATTAACAAGCCTTGAAGCCATCGACCTAACATGCTTTCTATCTCTCTTTAACACTTTTTTTTTCTCTTCTAGATTTCATTTCTTTCCCTATATAAATGAATAAGAGAAGATGGAATGTAATTATTGTATCCTATCCCCCCATTGTTGTTCCATAGAAGATTAAAGCTATTTATAATTGCCCCAACAATTTTTCCTCTTCCATAATTCATGTATGCTCAAGAGAGCAATCTTGAAGAATAGAGTAATTGTTGAATATCTCCCTTATAACACTCAAATTCAACTAGGTAATTTCTCCAATGTAGAAATTGGTGCCCCTTTTTAACTAGTTATTTAGAGTTCCTTTAGCTTTGTATAATCATGTTTAGTTTTGTTTCTTGAAGATATTACCGTGGTTTTATATTGATCCAAGTTGGATTCTTAAACATGTTATGTGAAACCTCGGTGATGAGTTAAACAATAACTTAGCCGTTTATAATATTTCACTCAAACTTACGAGGAAATGAATTTTCAATATTTTCTAGCTAATTTACAGTTCTACTTTAAAGTATTCCAACAATCATACACACAAAAAAACAAAATTTTTGTTTTAAATATGAAGTTCCACAACAGATTCATTCATGTACAGGTTCAACCGAGAGAGAGTCCAAAATGAAAAATGATGCAAATTGATTAATTGACTAAAACCGAGTTCATATTGAGCCAGAGGCAATCTCTAAAACTAACTGAGTTCATCCAATACACTTACCCTTAAAATAAAGTATTAGTTCATAACAAAATATTATACATCTCAAAGTAGAAAATTCATTAATGAGAGTGACCTATATACATTGTCAGTCTTCAAAATAATACCAGCAAATTGAACTCCAACCCTTGTAACATTCAATGTTAAATAAATCAATAAAAAACACACGCAGGTACAGATATCTCCATCAGGCACAACAACAAGAGCAGCATGACAACGTCTGTCACTAAAACCTGACCATCTTACAGGAACAAATGTAAGCTACAAACCAGAAAATTATCTGCTCTAACCTTCATCAATTGAGCTACACTAAGTGGAAATAACTTCATAATACTTATTAACAAGTACTATATACTCATGCAAACATGCACTAACATCAATACTCATAAAAACATGAAAATGAGATGATATACGCATGAAATATCAATGGAATGTAACACATTATCCCAACTATATTTTTCATTAATATGCAAGACTATGTTAGCCATCATCATGAAAATATTAAGAGTACCTATAACCAGCTACAACTTGCCACAATCTATTCACAACCGGATTCATCACAAAGAATAACTTCATTCCATCTTTCGTATTTCCTAAACCAACTTCCTCAAGGAAAAACAACAAAAGTATACACAACACAACGAAAAAAAACCAACTACAACAAATTAACTAATTACTCCATACATCACATATTTAGGCCCCCATTTTGATTATCTTTCTAAACAATTAAAAGGATTCCCCATTTGCAAGATCATACAAAAGAGTAATTATGTTGCTCCCAGTTCTTCAATTATAGGTATTTCCAAGCCAATAAAATCAGTAATCACCTATACGTGAAGCACAATATGCAACTTGTTTTCAATTCAACAACAGTCACAGAACACAGTAAACACTTCCGGAACAAGTAACTTGTATCGACTTTGATCACATACAGATTCAGACATAAACAAACATGAACTAAAACTGCATTTTTGCACGCAATCAAAACACTGATGAGGCAACAAATCTCAATGACCCCCAACCCACGCCATCATGTCAACCCGATCCGCCAACCATTTTGCTTTTGTCTGTCCCCTGATTGAAAGGGACGGTGCTCTAGGTTCTTAACTTTGATTTCTCCATTGCCTTTGGAGCTATGAACCAGAATAAAAATGAAGTTCAGATGATTCGTATTTCCAACCTCAACGCAATTATACATAAAAATGTGAAGTAATAGAAGATACTATACATGCAAAGCAAAGAAAAGTTGCAGCTTATAGGAAATCCTTTGGAACTTAGAACTAGCCCAGAAACATTGTCATTCTAGTTGGACTCAGGCATCACATCAACATTATCAAGTTCCAATAAACTTGATAATGTTTATCACACATGGATGCTCCACTAACGTAATAAACATAGGAATGACAGTTCAAACTATGATAAACTACAATGTATATTCAGAACGTTGGCATTTCATTTTACAAAGAAAATAATAGGATGATGAAAAAAGAGAAATTGACTTTTGCTAAGAAGAATGCATTATCCTCTCCTGAAAAGTATCCCTCTTGCTTGCACTATCTATAAACCGATCTTGATTTTCCTTATCTAACATTAGAAGCAAATAAACAAGATAATTTCAGGTACCAAGTATGTTCTGGAATCAGGGGGGTGAAGCTCGACTTAGGATTTCAGTGGGGGGAATTTTTTAACACAAAATTCAGCCATTCAAAATTCCATTGAATATCCAAAAAGAAAGAAAAATGAAGCATTACAATTGAGAACAAATCGAAGAGCAGATAAGAAACAGATCTTAACCCACAGAAACAGATCCCAACCCACAGATAAGAACCAGCAGAAGATCACAGGAAATTGATAAAAAAAGCAAATACATTACATAACATCACCATTCAATCCCAGCCCACATTACATGCATTTGCGAGATAGGAAACAGATCCGCACAGAGAGAGAATGCTTCTTTCTGTAAAAAACCTCACCATAATTGGGTCTGATCTGCGAAGAAAACGGAAGCTCGACACCGGCTAGAAAACAACGAGGGGCTATAGACCTAGCTGGTGACAGCTTCGACAACTTCGGGGCGACAGGGGTTTGACTGCCGGTGATAGCTTCGACAACGAGGGGCGACACGCGTTTGACGACCGGTGACAGTTTCGACAACGAGGGGCAACAGGTGCTTGGGCTTCGTTACGGCCAGTGCTTCGACACCCTCACTTGCTGCTAATCATTTAATTTTTGGGGCATTTTAACGGATGATTAACGGAAGGGAAAGGATGTTGGTTAATCAAAATTTAGTGGTATATTTAAAAAAAAAAAACTTAGTGGCCCAAATGAAAACAAGTCATGGATATGCACAGTAATTATTCAGCTTGTATGGCTTCAAAGTAAAATATCTTGGTCCATATAGAAAGGTCATTATTCAGGAAGATTTAACAATCATTCATGCAGAGAGTTAATTACAAGACACTAGTGTGGATCCAACACGCTTGCCCTAGAGCTACAACATGCCTATGGCTACTAATTAACGGACTCAATACAAGGGATTGGCTGAGGAAGTATATGAATATATCTGAAGATTGTATCCTCTGTGGTAGAGCAAAGGAGACTGAGGATCACCTCTTCTTTGCATGTGAGTACTCCCGAGTGATTTGGAGGAGAATCCTGGAGCTATGTACGCAAACTCTGAACAGCTTATAATGGCAAGAAATACTAACTTGGTGCTGTAGGAATGTGAATAGCAAGGACCAGGATTGGATAGTGTTCAAGATTGAAATTGGGTACACGATCAGAGCGATCTGGATGGAGAGGAATCAGAGGATCTTCACAGTGGGGAAGAAAAGTACAGATGACTTAACAACAGGGATAACAAATGACATTCGTGAGAGGCTAATTGCACAAAAAATGAACTTGTGATGCTCTGAGAATCACGCGAGCAGATGGAGGTTGCGAATTAGGGATTAAGCTCGGGGATGGAGCAACCAAAATGTGAGCCAACTAATTGTTACCAGATCAAGGCTTCCAGGCCGGGTCGGGTAAGAAATAGCAATGAATAGATTGGGCTGGGTCCATCTTCCACCAATCTGATAGGCCTAGATGACATATGTATCTGATTTACACTCTTTGCAATAATATGTTCTTTAATTTCTAAAAAATAGATAACTTGGTCTGATAGGCGCAGTCAAAAGAAATAGGGTGAATTATAGTTGAGCGACCACTTGGTCCAACAAGGTGGGTGGAATCATAGTGCATACGGATGGGAGATGAGGAGAGCTCCGACGAGCACCGTAACAGACGTCTCCTCCTACGCAATTTCCTCACCATACCTGAATGCAAGGTCGTCGCCTTTCTCCTCTTTTTTCTTTCCCGTCTATTTCGTTAATTCTAGTTCTGATCTTCTTGATAAAAAGAATATTGAAAATGTGTTAGGAATTAGAATTCATTCACAAGAGCTGTGGCACTGTGGGTTATAGAGAAAACGTCTTCTCCACAACTCTTTCTCATCTAATTGCCACCAATTGCCATCACTTCGTCGTCCCTTTTGTTTCCATCCGAGGTTTCTTCTTCCGTAGTTTGATAACAGCCTACAACCCTCTGCTTTTTGAGATAAGTAATTTAAGATGAAACCCATTTCATTCTCATGCAGAAAGGTTGAAAGATAAAGTTGAAGAGTTCTTTGGGTGTGAGTACGAGCTGTTTGTTGAATTCACTGGTTTGATTAGGTTTGTGAATTTCTTTCTATTTCATAAATTTTTTATCCCTTGTTTTTCTCGTTCGTCAAGTTGTCAGTTAAATGATAGTCGTCATTAGCATTTTTGTTGTGCACTGCAATGACTACCAAATCTTTACTGAGTTGGTCCTTCCTACCACTAATTGCTTTCTCTTTAAATTGAGAGCATGCTTATCTGCTCAATGGCTACGAAATATTTCTTAAGATTGAAGCCGAGAATGAGGATAGGAAATATTACATTTTGCCTTCCTAATTATGAAAATGAATCTTCCTTTGGCAAATTTTCACTTGACTGCTATTTAATTAATCCTTGAAAATACCATATTAATGCATGCTTTAGTTTAGAACATCAACAAAGAGCTCAGAGTAATTTAATTCAACTAAATGTTCTAGTTCAATATTATTATGCATTGTTTCCCTGCAAATAATGTTCAATTTGACAATTTGTTATTCATTTCTTCATAGTTTTCCTCTCTCACTCTTCTTTTTTTCTGCCTTCGTTATATTTGTATTTTGTTTTCTATTTTTCTATGCGCTATTGTGCTGCATTACTGATTTCTGCATTTTATTACTTGGTAGTTTTTGTTCACTCCTTTGTCCCAACTACTTATAGATCTGCGTTGTACTTTCAGCTTCCTATACATTGTTGCTTGACCATATATCTTCCTCACTCATACTTCTAATCTTGACATTTATCATGTATATGGAATCAGCTGGGCTAGAGGATCAAGCATTGGTTGGCACAGTGATGATAATAGGCCATATCTTAAACAACGAGAATTTACAGTATGGATATAAGCTGTATATCTACATATTTAGTTTATATTTTCTTCTTTCTGCAAATTACTGCTATCATTCATTCCTCTTTATTATATATATTGTGTGCAGTAGTAATGCCTTTGTGCAGGAAAAATTCATTTGTTGCAGATTCTCAAATCTTCTTGATGCAGTTTGCTACCTGAATTAATACTTATTTGTTTCATTCAAAAACAGGCTGTCTGCTACTTGAATACGTATGGGAAGGACTTTAAAGGTGGACTTCTTCATTTCCACGATGGTGAGCTGACAACCGTCATTCCCATGGCTGGGGTAAGTGCAGCTGAAAATTGGATCATTAATATATAAATGTGTGGAAACCGTTAGGTATGTATAATACATATCCGTCAGTCTCATATTTTTCATAAGAGGTAATAAACCTCTCTTATATACAAGTAGGATACAAGTAGTTAGAGAGAAAAAAGGAAACTAACTCCTGATTTCTAGAGCTACAAATCAGCAACTAATGTTATCTTACAAAGATTACACATATTTCAAAAATTAGAATTTCGTAATTAGTAGGAGATAATAGAGTTAAACACATTCAGTTGGAGATAATAAGAGATAAACATATTTTTCCAACACCCCCCCTCAAGTTGGAGCATGGATATCAATCATGTCCAACTTGGATAATTGTTCTTCAAACATAACTCGTGGTAGACCTTTGGTTAGAAAATCAACAAGTTGTTCTTTGGATGTAACATAAGGTATACACACGAGCCCTTCTTCAACCTTCTCCTTGATGAAATGTCTATCCACTTCTACATGCTTAGTATGGTCATGATGGGTTGGATTGTGAGCAATACTGATTGTTGACTTGTTGTCACAATACAACAGGCAGCATGGGGTTCTCACTTTGAAGTGATAACTCCTTCATAATTCTTTTCAACCATAGAAGTTCACATATTCCTTATGCAAGAGCTCGAAGTTCAGCCTCAGCACTGCTCCTTGCAACCACTAGCTATTTTTTTGCTTCTCCAAGTCACTAGATTACCCCATATAAATGTGCAGTACCTAGTAGTAGACCTTCTATCATTGGCTGATCCGGCCCAATCTACATCAGTAAATGCTTCAATTTTTCTTGAATCATTCTTTTTAAAAACAACCCCTTTCCTGGAGTTCCTTTGAGATATCTTAAAATGCTATGAATTGCTCCGAGATGTTCTTGATATGGCTCTTGCATAAATTGATTGACTACACTAACAATATAAGCAATATGTCATGTATGGGACAAATAAATTAAACGCCCAACTAATCTCTGATATCTTACTTTATCAATAGGGATCTCACCTTTCTTATATCCTAGTTTGTGATTCTCTTCAATCGGTGTATTTGCTGGTTTACTCCCCAGGAATCTTGTCTCTCTAAATAAATCAACAATATATTTTCTTTGTGACATATAAATATGTTTTTTTGATTTTGCAAATTCCATACCGAGAAAATACTTCATAGGCCCGAGATCCTTGATTTCAAACTCTTTGGCTAGCACCTGCTTCATTCTTTCTCCTTCAATTGTATTATCTCCAGTAAGTAGAATATCATCAACATACACAATTAGGACTGAAGTTTTCCCATCTTGAGATTTTCTGAAGAACAAAGTAAGATCAGTGTGAGCTTGAGTGTAGCCATACCTTTTCACTATTTTTGAAAAATGATCAAACCAGGCTCTAGGAGACTGTTTTCATTCGTAAAGAGATTTTTTCAATTTACACACATTCTCTACACCATAAACATTTTCAAAACCTAGTGGAACATCCATAAATACTTATTATGCCAATTCCCCATTTAGGAATGCATTTTTTATGTCTAGTTGTGAAATTTTCCAGTCTAAGTTTGCAGCGATAGAGAGAAGAAATCGAATGTTATTGAGTTTTGCTACTGGGGCAAAGGTTTCTTGTAGTCTATTCCATAGGATTGTGTGAATCCTTTTGCTACCAAGCGAGCCTTGAACCTTTTGATAGAACTGTCCGAATTATACTTCACCGTAAACACCCACTTTCATCCAACTGTTTTCTTGCCCCTCGGTGTTGCTACACATTTCCATGTTCCGTTTTTTTCCAATGCTTTGATCTCCTCCATAACTGCTGCCTTCCATTCTAGAATACTCAATGCCTCATGAATTGACTTAGGAATCACTACATTGGACATATTAGTAACAAAAGCTCGATAGGATGGAGATAAATTGCTATAGCACATGTAGTTTGAAATCGGATAAAAAGTACATGTTCTTTTTTCCTTTCTTAGAGCAATAGGAATATCTAAGTCCTGAACTGGTGCAGAATTACCTGGACTATCAGAGGAGACATGATTTGTAGGAAGGTTCTGATCTGAAGTATCAAGAACTGGTGGATCCAATGACTGGCTCTGCTTAAGTGTGTGAAGTTCTTCATTTTCCTTTCTTTTTCATCTCTCATAGACAAGTAATTATGGACTTTGGACCTCTTTCCCAATTCTTTTAGTGAGTGGAGTAGGCTCGGGTGACACAATAGTAGGAAATGGAGAAGTAGGCATAGGTTGATCTGATAGAGAAGTAGTTGCAAGTTTGGGACTTTTGGAGGTGAGAGGGTTGTTCGTAGATGTAGGATGTGTATCCCAAAAATTCCAAAAACTCTCTTCTGTTGTCATGCTCTCCCCCTGAAGTGAGTTTTTGGTAAAATATAGCTGATTATTAAAGAAGGAAGCATTCATACTAATAAACATTTTCCTAGTTTTTGGATCAAAACACTTATATCCCTTTTTTGTTGGTGAGTAGCCCAAAAAGACACATTTGACTACCCGCGAATCAAATTTCCCCAGACTATAGGAATGCATATGGAAAAATGAGATGTATCTAAATATTTTAAGTGGTATATTAGAAATCAGACAATTTGTGGGATAAATACTTTGAAATACTTCTAGAGGTGTATTGTACCCTAAAACCTGAGTAGGCATCCTATTGATAAGGAATGATGTTGTGAGTATAGCTTCCTCCCAAAACCTTTTAGGCACATTAGTGGTTAACATCAAGGACCTAGCAACTTCCAGTAGGTGCTTATTTTTTCTTTCAGCCACCCCATTTTGTTGAGGGGTATCCACACAACTACTCTAATGAACAATTCCCTCACTTTGATAGATGGAACATGAAGTATAGATTTTAGAACCAAAATTTTTGACAAAATTTTTGAACCTTTCCTTGCTACTGTAGCTAACGAACCATCGGTAATTTTTACTTTCAAGTGGTCAGTGCAAGGAGTATAAGAAGAGAAGAGTGAGGAACATCCTGTCATATAGTCTAAGGCACCAGAATCTATAACCCATGGAGTTTTTTCCTCAGTTAGCACATTGAAAGACTGAGGAAAATAACCTTTCTGAGTAATAGAGGCAGATGGAAGGGATATAACACTTTCTGATGTTGATTCCTCAGGGGTAAGGCTATGTTAATCCCTTGTTCCAGTTGTTTGTTCTTCATATGAGAAGGTTTTCTGTGTAATTTCCTACAGGTTTCACAGATATGTCTATGATTTTTACAATGGTTGCACCATAGTCTATTTCCCTTTTTATTGCAAGGTCATTACCAACATTAAAGAAATTGGAGAATTGGTTGTTTCTAATTGTAAGAGCTGATGATTCTGATTCATTGGTAAACCCCATACTTATAACAACTTGCTGATTTTCTAACCAAATGTCTACCACAAGTTATGTTTGAAGAACATTTATCCAAATTGGACATGATTTATATCCATGGTCCAACTTGAGGGGAGTGTTGAAAAAATGTGTTTATCTCCTACTGTTTAGGAGATTCTAATTTTTGAAATATGTGTAATCTTTGTAAGATACCATTAGTTGCTGATTTGTAGTTATAGAAATCAGGAGTTAGTTTTATTTTTCTCTCTCTAACTAATTGTATCCTACTAGTATATAAGAGAGGCTTATTACCTCTTATGATATATATGAGATTGACAGCTAGGTATTATATGTACCTACCAGTTTCCACAAAAAGTTATCACATTTATTGGAAGATATATATTCATAATAAATATTATTATAATTATTCTCACAAGTATGAATTATAAAGAATGAATTTAATTTTAAATTTACAAAGTATTAAAAATTTAATATAGCATAAAAATAAAAAATATTTATTTAAAATAATTGCAGTTGAATTCATCTATTATCTTCAAGTAGTTCAAAAGTTATTATAATTATTTTTTTTTACATACATGCATTAAGATAAGTATATTAGACTTTTTAAAGTAAGTTTTTAAGTTTACAATATAAGTTTTGAACCTTTTTTTATGTTTTTTAAAATTATACAATAGAATTCATAATTATACAAATAATTTTAAAAATAAAAACTTTTTATATTTTTTTAATAAAGAAAAATATATATAAATTGGGTTGAAATAAGAGTGAAGTGTACAAGAATCACAAGGGGATAGAACATATCCCATAACGGCTAAAAGGATAAATAACAAAGACTATGCTAGAGTATCAGTGAAAAATAAGAAAACATTAGTCGTAGCTCAAGAGAATCAAGTTTAGAAGTGCAGTATCATAATTTTGTTGAGTAGACAGAATTTCCATGATCGCATGAAGAACATCTCTTGCTAT
>JANIMX020000103.1:819350-830427 GCA_024582655.2 Erythroxylum kunthianum
ACAACTAGGCCTTTGGTTCAAGTGTTGAGGATGATGGATTCTGAAAAGGTGCCTGCAATGGGTTTCATCTATGGTGCCAATGACAAAGCTAAGGAGGAGATTGCAAGAAACTTGGAAGATGATGTAGGAGCTTACAAAGAGATATGGGAGATCATTGATAAGAAATGGGAGTTTCAATTGCATCGTCATTTGCACGCAGCTGCATACTTTTTGAATCCCCAAATCCAATATGGTGAAAACATTTCCACACATCAGGAGATTAAGATGGGGATGTTTACAAGGAATTGGGGAAAATTACTTTATACAATCATAGCCCAAGTACGTAAAGTTATTATTTACGTGTTTTTAATTTGTTTATTAAATTTGTAGTATTCTCCTGATTATTAATGTTTATTTGTAGCTCAATGGTGGCTTCAATATGGAGATGAAACTCCTGAACTTCAATCATTTGCTGTGAGAATTTTGAGTCTCACTTGCTCATCTTCCGCTTGTGAGAGGAATTGGAGTACATTTAATATGGTATAGCTTTCTTAAAATTCTTAATACAAGATATGCTAAATTAATTTTTCCTTAATGATCGATCAATTGATTAATTTCCTTGAATGTTTTTATAGGTTCATACAAAGAGGAGAAATCGATTACAGACCAAAAAATTGAATACATTTGTGTACATTATGTACAATAGAAGATTAAAAGCTAGACACTTGAAGAAAATGACACTAACAGAAGATGAGGATTCCTTGGTTGTTACGGATGATGTGCCTTCAGATGATGAATTGGTGAATGGGGAATATTGTGTTGGGGAAAAGCCTACGGATGAATCCGTAGACATTTATGTGAGTCAACCAAGTGGCAGTAAGGAAGTTACAAAGAGGAGAAAAAAGAATTCAAGTAAGTTATTGTTTTAATTAAATGTAGCAAGATTTTTAAAGTCAATGATATAATCACTAAATTATTATTTAATATTATTTGTTAGGGAAAGAAAAGGAGATACAACAACCTGACGAATCAGAATGGGAGGATGGAAGTAGTGAGGAGGAGGATGATAGAGGAATAAGATATGACAACTGATGCGAACCCGATAAGAACCTGCCTTATGAACCCACAAATAAGCTGACACAAACCAAGAAAGCCATGAGATCAGATCTGAAAAACCTAAGACCTGTTGAGAACAATGCCTCAAGAACCCTAGTTGCAAGTTACCGCCACAAGGTGTGCAAATCCCTTGATGAGTTTAAGTTCTAAATCAAGAACAAAGAAAGGCAAAAACCTCACGAATCTTATTAATCAAACTCTTCTATGAAATAACAATGTAAGAAACCTTATATTGGCTGAAATTTTAAATCCTAACCTAACAAGGAAACACTAGTTAAATCCTAACCTAATAAGGAAACACTAGTTAAAGTCCAAATACCCTAACCTACCCCACACGCCAATAGGCATGTGTTTTCCAAGTTAAACTAGGAAATCCTAAAACTAACTCTAAGCACACGCCCCTTATGCATGGCACATGCACGTGTGCTTCCTAGACTAACAAAGCATAATAAAACTAGAGCTTAATAAGAATAAGAGTCTAGCCCATTACATAATTAAAACATATGAATTTTAGCCTTAAAACTAATGAAGCACTCTATTATGGGCTAAGTATGATCATCAAAGGCTTGAATTAAATTAACCAAAGATTGTTCTTCCTTTTGCAAACCTATCTTCATGTTTGTGGCCTTGATATGCAGCCCATTAGTTTCGCCCATGGTTTCTATGACAAGTCCAAGCATTGCTTCCTTGATCCTCTTTGTTCTGGACTTTGTGATAGGGCCATCTAGTACAAGCAATGGGTCCTTGACTTGCTGGTTCGCTTGAACACCTTCCTGAACTGCATCACTTGGTGGTGGAATGAAGATGTACAAGAAAAGGTTAAGATCAAGAAGGGTGCCTATAAAGATCTATTGGATAGTACCATAGACATAGAGAGAGTAGCTAATAAAGAAATGTACAAACTAACAAAGAAAGAGGCGAATAAGACAATCTCGGTGGTTAAAAGCATAGCTTACAAGAATTTGTACCGAAAATTGGATACTATAGAGGGAGAAAATGACGTTTTTAAGTTGGCGAGAGCTAGGGAATAGAAAAAGAGAGACTTAGATCAAGTTCATTGTATAAGAGATGAAGCAGGACAGGTACTCGTGGATGAAAATTCATCAAGAGAAGATGAAAAAAGTACTTCTATAGCCTTTTTAATGAAGGCTTAGAGGATAATGTCTCTTTAGGTGACCTTAGCAATTCCAAGAGGTTTCATAACTTGTCTCGTTGCAAGCAGATTACAAGAGAAGAAATTAAAAGAGCTTCGAGGGAAATGAAGAGTAGAAGGTCATTAGGGTCGGATGAGATACCCATAAAGGTATGGAAGAGCCTAGACATAGGGAGTCTAACATGGCTAGCCAAGACTTTTAATGTCATCCTTAAGTCTGCCAATATGCCGGATGAGTGGAGACTTTGTATGTATTTCCTCTACACATGTACAAAGGGGACATCCAAAATTGTAACAACTATAGAGACATCAAAATACTTAGACACATGGGAGAAGGTAATTGAGAAGAGAGTGAGGAAGGTTACTCCTATCTCGTAGAACTAGTTTGGCTTTATGCTAGGAAAGTCCACAACAGAAGGTTTACATCTCCTTAGAAAATTAATGGAATATTAAAGGGAAAGACAAAGTAATTTGCACATGGTTTTTATTGATTTAAAGAAGACATATGACAGGGTACCTAAGGAAATCATAAGGAGTTGTTTAGAGGCTAAGGAAGTTCCTATGACCTATACATAGGTGATTAAGGATATGTATGAAAGGGGTAAAGAATAGAGTAAGGACGATAGGAAGAGATACAAAAAGAATTTCTATTAGTATTGGGCTATACTAAGGCTCTTCATTGAGCCCTTTTTTGTTCATAGTAGTGATGGATGAGCTCACCAAGAATATTTAAAGGGATGTGCATTGGTGAATGTTGTTTGTTGACGATATTATCTTAGTGGATGAGACAAAAGAGAGTGTCAATGTCAAGCTAAAATGTTGGAGGGATACGTTAGAGTTGAAGGGTTTTAAGTTGAGGAAAATTAAGACTAAGTACTTAGAGTGTAACTCTTCGGCCCATAGGGTGGCTACCGATGTGAAGATAAATATTGGATCAGAAGTTATACCACAGAAAGAGTGTTTTAACTACCTAGTGTCTATCATCCAAAATAATGAAGAAATTGATGAAGATATAGTCCACCGTAATAGATTTGGGTAGATTAAATGAAGAAATACATTAGGAGTTTTATATGACAAGAAGATACCACTCAAGATCAAAGGTAAATTCTATCGCTTAGCGATTAAGCCGGCCATGCTATATGGGGCGGAGTGTTGACCAATTAAACAAGTGCATAGTTATAAGCTAATAGTGACAGAAATGAAGATGCTCTGTTAAATGTGTGACTTTGCCAGAAGAGATAAGGTCAAGAATGAAATAGTAAGAGACAAATTAAAGATGGTTGGTATTAATGAAAATTTGATAGAAAAAAGACTTAGGTGGTTCGGATATGATAAAAGGACACACTTTGATGCTTCGGTGAAAAAATGCGAGAAAATAGTACTTAGAGACTCTAAGAGAAAAAAATGAAGGCTTAAGAAAAATTGGAGGAAGTGATCAAGAATAATATAGCTCTGTTGAAACTTATCGAAGACATGGCCCGAAATAGATTCTTTTTTTTTTTTTTTCTTTTGGCTGCACCTGAAATTACTATTAAACAGCCCTTTTAATTTGGATGAGAAGAGAAACGCAAAATGACTGTTACCTCTCACAACGATGCACGTTATTAAAAAAAAAACCATCATATATATAGTAGTAGTACATCTCCATGTACTATGGTTGAAGCCCTGCTAAGTAGTACTTAGCTCCTAATTAATTAATGAAAAAACATAATTCCCAAAACAGACGAAGATAGAAATAGATCAAATATCACATATCATATAAAGATGTTATCCAATCAAAATTTGATACAATACAACAATTTTAGTACACAATCAATTGAGGAAAAAAATAAAAAGAATGCGAGGATCTGTTACAAAAGTATCGGTGTTTATCGTGATAACGCCAATATGGAAGGCATTGGATACATTTAACGGTCTCAAAAAATGAAATGAAATGGGTGTTACGAAGACACTTCAAGTATATCACAAGTTTTCTTCCCCACCTATGCATGAAATGTCACAGCATGAAAGCAGCAACATCCAATGACAGCCCACAAAATCCACGACAGCTATGTACTTGTATCTAATGACAAATTCAGAAAGACTTGTCAAATGAAGAATTCTACAAAATTCGGGGCATTAGAGACCATCCCATCATTGCCAGCACCACGCTGAGTGTGGTAAAGGGTAATGTACAGAAATGGGAATCTGAAGAAAATTTACATACATTTCATTCTGTCGCTTGACTAAAACTATTTCGCTTCTCCTGTATCCTATGGCGATATAACTTAGCTATGGCTCTCCTCTCACAATCCTGCAATGTTAATAAGAAAAGAAAGCATTATTCAACTTTATAGCCAATAGGAAAGAAATGGAGAGCTATTTGCAAGGACACGTTTCTTTAGAAAGTTTTTTTCTGCTATTTTGTTTAAAATCACTCTATATGATTGATAGATTCAGTCCAATTCCTCACCTTAAACATATTGAGATAAAATGGTTTGGAAGGATTCATCCGTCTCAATTTCTGATATGTATAAGCAAAACTCAGCTGATCACGAGATGTAAAACGATCAACCTCATTGAACCATTGACAGGAGAATAGGTTTGACATCGGAGTATGTGCTCTCACAATTAAAGAACCTTCTGGCACATCTGAAGAGAGCAAAAAGCACATACAGTTGGATAGTAGAGGAAAAAGGATATCATTATTCAATTGCTAACCATATAAATATTTTGGATTGTAAAAGATCTTACTGCTGGGAAGAAGCCTGTTTGGATCCGAGGCATTGAATCTGTTTAGCCCATCAGCCTTGTAGAAGGCAAATTGTTGATCAATGACTGTATGATTATATTTGTTCAGTCTTTTATTTTGAGCAACCTCTTCCCACACACAATGGCGATCATAGTGATTAGAAATGGCATATTCCTGACCTTTCCTCCACAAAAGGTATTCAAGAATTATAAGAGGGTCACGTTGAAGACGTAATTTGCTGTCCAACCAGATAGAGTACCTGAAAAGTATATTCAAGTGCGGAGGGCTTAAGACATGCCAGGGTATTTTGCATCAAATTTCCACCTCTTGGGTTGATCTCTAAACTACTAGAAGCACCTGACGTCCAAAACTAGCTTCTCTAAGCCATTATGCTAAAGAAATGATCTCTTGAAGTCTAGTGACTCCAAATATGCAGGAGGACTAGGCGCATGTATACATACTCTTTGCATAAAAGGAAAAAGAGGCAAAGATGCAAAAACAAAAATACATAGAGTAGGCACACTGAATGACAGACCAAAATTTTCAAACATCCATGACGTGAAAAGAAAAGGCCAACACATCTCCTTATGCATGAGTAGATGCTACTTCTGCTACATGAAATACAATGAAAGAATATAAAGAAAATACAGCATCACTCTGTCTTCTTCAAGCGGAAATTGCAGTTGAGTTCCTGCCTGTAATGTCCTCAGGACTCTCATAAGGCACAGTCAAAGGAAAATTAACAACCGACGAACAAAAAGCAGAAGGCCCTGGAAAAATGTGAAGATACTTGATTACTAAGTGCCTTGTGGTCTCTCTACTGAAGGGGAAAGCTTATGAGGAAAAAACTTTTGGTGTTATAGGGGATTACATCCAACTTTTCCCTAATCCCAAATACCTAAAACTTGAGGTTGGAATACTCAACTTCACTATGTTGAATTTTTTTATTTTTTATTTTTATATTTATTGCCAAAGTCAAAAAACCATCTTGACAAACAGAAAAAACCTCTTAACTATTGAAAGAAAAAAGAAACCACAATGACAAGGATGCATATACCACTAAACATTCAAAAGTCACAATCACAATAAAAATCAATACCAAATCCAATCTCACCGTGCAGATGGGAAAAGTCGGTGTGGCAACAATTTTGGTATCTTGCCCACTCTTCGCATGTCAGCATAAGGTAGATTCTTCACCACTACAATCTTCCATAAACCAATAAAACCTCCTCGATCTGGCATTTGACCTTCTGAAGACAGTGTTTGCAAAGTAACCACATCCATAAACATAACGAAGCAAACGTTCTTCCTAGACAAACGAGTGACCTGAAATAAAAAAAGTGCATGATCAAAATGTGTCACAAGCACAACACTGTATCCCAATAACATTTCCAAGTAAAACACAGAAAGAAAAATCATAAAATATCTGAGTTAATGTGTGAATAGATAGAGAAGAAAACATAGGCAGCAGTCCTATAAAAAGTAACTAAAGAATTTATCATAGAATGTCTTGACTCAATGGAAGAGTAGGTACAGAAGAGAAGATTGGCAGTACTATCTAAGGAGGTATTTCCAAGTGATAAGCTCAAATGATCAATTCTAAAAAATAATAATTTCATATCTTTAAGAATGATATTTTAGCCCTCATATGTGCTTTCTTGTATAGTTAATTAATTATCTAACCTTCCTTTGATACAAAGAAGAAACAATAAAAGGAAAAATTACGACTTTAAGAAGAAACAATAAAAGGAAAAGTTATGACTTTAAGGTCTTGTCTTATGGGCTTACCTGTGGTCAGTTTGTATTGGAAACAATCCATGACACATTTAATTCACCTCATTGGATGTTAGAGATTAGATGTTTGACACAAGGATGTGGGCTCAGAGACTTGAAAGTAAGAAGACCAAGTTACCATATTAATGGAGCCAAGATTTTGATTAAGGATCAGAAGTTGTAATCTTAATACAACCAGAGGTTTTACATGTCAATAATCGAAAAGCTTTACAGGAATACTTAGATTTGAACCCATTATTCACGAAAACAAAGTGAAAAAATTCGGGATTTTCCCTATGTTAAGTGCGAGTGATTCTGCTTCAGAAGCTAGAATCCTTGAAGTTCCTTTCAGTTGCATAATCCTCCTGGCAAAATAACAACATATTTTACCTCAAACTGTCGACTTATATTCCTAACATGAGCCTTGGATCAATACTGTTCGCAACTGCTGGTCCTCTTATCCTCTTTATGCATGCTGTTTACACTTTTGGTCATTTATGCATGATGCTCTCATCCAAAAATAACTTCATTTACAACCCGATTGTTTCAATAGAAACTAACCAAATCTTGTTCTCCATTAAACTGAAGCTGTGTCAGTTATCATTACTTTGTTCCTAGAACAAATTTGGCTGCTCTACACCAGTAATAAGATACAAGAGATTTGGACCAAAATGAAAGTTTCAAGATATCCTTAGCATAATCTAATTTGTATACCAAATATTGTCTGGTTCATACATCTGAAAAGCCAATGTTATATCAATCTAAGACAATTGAAGCAGCATACAAAAAATACAAAGTCCATTCAAAAAAGATGTCAAAACTAAAAACAATGAGGGTGAGAAAGAATGCAAACCAGCACATGCACAGCATAGACAATAGACTAATTCTAACAAATGGACATAGCAACAATGGTCAGAATTAAGAAAAAAAAAAGTAAGGCATCAAAAGCAAGGCCATCAACTGCAGTGTCCATTGTACTTTAAGATTATGCTAGTAAGCTTCGACTCTGAACTGTTCACTAAACTACAACCTAGTATAGTGTTGTCTTTGTGCATTCGTGTGTGCAAATGAGTGCAGGATGGCACCTCTCTAATGTCAGAGCCAATTGACACAGCTCACATATTGAGTTGGAATGCATTACTTCTTTTACCTATATAGTATTTAAGCCCATTAATTAAGTATTATTAAACTATTATTTAAATAAATTTAACCATTAGATTTTCTACTCCAATAAAACAACATACTTCACTCAAAATAGAAATAAAAACTGAATATATCCTACTAAATTTTTCAAATTTTCATATGTTCTAACTGTTAGTTTGGTTAAAATTCTAATTACAAGTCAAACTGGTTATTCACATCACATTAGAGGTGAATTAACACCACATCCACAAATTAAAAGTGTAACAGCAAAATTGATAGTGAGCACAACTAAAGAATTTCCCAAAGTTGACACAAAATCCACATTACCGTTTTACCAGTAGGTGACCTTAGGCGATCCGAATTTCCAAAAATGCAAGAGACTACAGCAATGTGGCATCTACTAATATAATTTAGGTCATCTTCAGCCAAATCAAATCCTGTACTTTGGGATCCTTCAGGACCTCTGACAAAGCCGCAATGCATTTTTTGATCATGTATCAAGAATGTTTCTTCTCGATCCTGCAAGCTCTGGTGACCAGCAAATCTGGGTTCCCATTGTTCTTGTCCATTAGGCTTCTCCATTTCAATGTACTGCAAGGAAAACCTAGCAAATTTTCGATTTTCAAAGGGTTCCACAAGCTGTGCAGTGGAGTTTAAGAACTTCATCTCACAAGAAGAGCCTGAAGAATTTGGGAGAGAAAGTCAGGAAAAACAAGGAAAGGAAACAAAAAGCCAGAAATTGTTGTAAACTATGGAGGTCGTAAAGAAAACTATTCGATATTCATGACAAAAGAAATTGCAAACTCACCTGATACATCAACCAAGCATTTCACAGCAACTGAACGGTCAAATATCACATCTATAGATGCATGTATCAGCAAGTGCATAGATGTTCAATCTAGAAGATAAATGAAGTGTCTCATGGAAGCAAATAACTAAATTCTTAGACTACTAAACATTTCAGGAATTAATATAACTTATTAGTCCATTTACTTTGGAAAAAAGACATTCAAGCTAAAAGTCACGCAACTAAAGTTATTTTGATTCCGACAGTTCAATAAATGAAGTCATTTAACTACCAAGAATATATCTGAAAGGAAACAAAAATATGCATAGTTTTAAAGCACTTGGCTTCTCCACATGACTACTGTGAGAAAGAACAGTATCCCGCATGTCAAGTGTTCTACACTTTCTGCACAAACAATGAGCAATCACAAAATTCACATGGTTCAATACCATGCCTGCTCTGTTTTCTCCCTCTACTGCCCACTTGCTATTTCTCTCTCCTGTTCTTTTCTTTTCATGTGTCTTTCCACAAGCCTTAAAGATTACCACACACACACACACATATATATACATATATACCACAAACATATTCGGACCACCCCAATACTATATCTCAGGAACCATAATTTTGGTGTTCTTAACATTGTATTCAAATTTAGTGTTGGAGGGTATTAATAATTGTTGAACTAGGCTTGTCAAGATGGAGGAACCATTGACTACGAGTCATTGCATAGCAGGACAATTGTACACCATAACTATGATAAGTTTTCATGTCACAATTGTATAATCCTTAACTTAATAAATTCAGCTCCTTTCTACAGTGTTAAACACATCAATAGGATACACTTTCTCCTACTTCTACATTAAGCAAACACATTAGTATGTACTTTCTCTTATTTATATATTAAGCTATCAGCTTTGGAGATGCAAATTATTTGGATGATGGTATTGTGAGAGTTGATGTTTTCTTTGGAAACCAAAAGCTGAACTAGGTTGGCATTGTTAATCCAGTAACAGATTCTTTCATTACTAAGTTCTAAGCTAGGTGACGTTGTTAGGTTGAATAAATCATATTCCTCTTATCTGAGTACCAATTTGTACTTTAGTTGCATTGTAGTGGAGTAGTTAAAGGCTGATCAAGTTTTTATAATGGAGGTACTTGTACTTAAACATGGAAAAGACATTGCCTCTGTGTTTACTTGTTACACAAAACAAGTTTTAATGAAGGAATGAGGATGATCTTATCCTTTATAAATAAAGTTTTGTTCTTATCTGCGCTCTGCTACTTCTGTTGTAGAGTTACTGCAACCATATTTTGCTTTTTTTTTTTTTTTGCTTCTTGCAATAGAAAGCCAACAGCTGTTGCACACTTCTTCCTCCTATTTGTTTATGACCCAAATCAACATAGAACCATAGGTGCTAGAATTTTGACATGGTACAGAGTTTACATGATCTTTAAGGGCTTATAAGATTGACCGGTAGAAGGTTAGCATAACTTTTCCTAATCCACTGGTTTTTCAACTCCAACTCCTATTTCCAAGGGAGAAAACTATGATGTTTTGGTGGTCAAAATAAATATATGGGAAATGTTGAGATCGTATGTTTATCTCCTACTGTTTAGGAGATTTTATTATTTGAAATAAGTGTAATCCTGATAAAATAAGATCAGTTGCTGATCTGTAGCTAGCTAAAATCAGGATTTAGTTTTATCTTTCTATCTAACTGAATGTATACTACTTGTATATAAGAGAGGCTTATTACCTCTTATGAGATATATATGAAATCGACAGCTAGGTATTATAAGTATCTACCGGTTTCTACAATAAGGAATCCAAATGCATTATGTTCTAATGACACTAAATACAAAAAAATCATTAAAAACATACACATAAACCAACATTCTACATATGCAGGAACAAAACAAATTTTAGGAATTTTTATTGTTGCTCTAATACTTAGGAATTTTTAAAAAGAATAGTAAAGCATAAAGAAATACAATTTCGAATTGAATAAACAAAGCATATGATAGACACATTACTACTGCTACTAAGCAAGTAATTACACTTTCTTCCTCACAAACTTTAAAGACTAAGCTAAGCTTAAACAAATATGGAGAATAGATAGTATGGTACTAAACAATATCAATCAATTGATGTACAACTAAAAGTGTCACGCCCCAGACCGCCCTGGGCTCGCAGCAACCGCCACATAACCGAACTAAGGACACACATGGTGCCTTTAATTCGAATATGCAAGGCTTACGAGTATCACACGCCACATCATTTCTTTCAAAGAAATATAAGAAAGAATATTAAAACAGCATACGGAAGTTCATAAAATTTAGAAAATTTATTTACAGACATAATTAACAAAAATCACTTAAGTACAAATCAATC
>JANIMX020000103.1:1261905-1277060 GCA_024582655.2 Erythroxylum kunthianum
GGGAGAAGGCCACCCAGAACACTCCGTTTTGCAAGAGGTAATGAGGAGGATACAGCAGCTTCTTCACCACCATGGAACGCTTGATGGACATGAGTAACAGAAAAAAGCTCGGCAATAGAAAGGAGATTAGATCCAGGATATGCCAGAGCAAAGTAGAATGCCCCTGTGCTGTAAAGACGTATCATGGCCTTGGGATTTCTGGTAACAACAGCCTTCAGCAAAGCTGCAGCAGCCTCAACAATATTTGGCTCTCCCGATAGCATGGCCTTTTAAGAAAATAGTTATTTAGGCATATGCAATGCAATTTTACTTAACAGGTAAACAATACAAGGGGGGAGAAACTTCAACAGTACACAGTTAATGGTTCACAGATGATGGAAAGTGATCAGGAATTCGCTTCAAAAAGAAACATGCCAACCGTCAACCTAATAGTAATAAGCATGAATTCCCTAATTATGTATATTGATTAGAACTTTAATCATAAACAACACATGAAAAGTAGAATAAATATCTAACTTCTTGACTTATCCTGCATTGCTGAAAAGTATTCTGTGGAAAAGGAAATGCAAGTCTGTCAGAAGACTTGAGTTTCAACTGAGATCAAGACAAGAGGAGAAAGCGCAAACTCTACTCTGAGTTACCTGTGCAATATGTGGAAGGCAACGAGGACTTGATAAAATTCTCTTTACTCTCGGGGTTGGGGTAACTATCTCTCCAGCATCATCTATATCTGAGTGAGCATATACCATGCTGTGTAATATGGATAATGCTGCATCCCCAACCTACATACAACATCCATCAGTTAGCAGATGTAAAGAAAACATAATAGAGAAGAGCGGGAGATTATACAAATACTTCACTGAAAATAAGAATAAAACAAAATCACATAAAACTGCAAATATATTTTTCAAGATCACACAAATATTTAAACAAGCATAGTTATGAAACGCAGACAAAAATAATATCATTTAGACATGTGAAATGATGCAAACCTGAGACAGAGTGAGAACAGGAACACGAACAGCTAGTGCCCACCGAAGTTCACGAATGTCACGCAAGCTCTTCCACTCCCCCATCCCAGGTGCCCAGCACTTTGTTGTCCAATCAATAGCTTTCTTGGACCAGAACCTTCTTATAGCATCCTTCTCCAGAGGTCCAACTTGCACACCATCGTTGTCGATGAACATCCATTCTTTAAGTGGTTCTGTGAAAGCAGTAGTAGCTAATAAGTTAGATTGTAAAGGGATGGCAGTTCTTTCTGAAGCTTCATGAACCACTGCCAGCAGATCAACAGCCAACACACACCCTCCAACCTTAACACAATCCTCAATGTTGGACAAGATCTTCATCAACACCTGGAAATAGAGAACGATCAGATAACCAAAGAAAGACGGCACCATGATTCTAGCATGCTATTCCATATTGAGGTGGCATACCACAGTAGCTTTTAAATTCTCATACAAATAAAAGATACAAACTAATTAAATTAGAGAAAATAAAGAAAGAAAGAAGAATAAGTCAAGGTAAAAGCACCTAGACACATCAATGGCAACATATGTAGCAAACTTCACAATACCAGACAATTTCAGGAAGCAAATAAGATATAAGTACTGGAGGAAAATTTGGCAAATGCAATTAAAATGTACCTTCAGGAGAAGAAGAAGACGGTGCCTCAAGGCTCTATCATCTGTTCTGTCCAAAAGAACTGTAATATGTGCAGTACCCTCAAAATGATTTATTGTACTATAGTGCTGTTCATAGACAATGGCCATTGCTCTTGCACATAGCTCCCTAACAGAAGAACTGCCCCCACCTCCAAAGCTATCTAATCGTCCCATGTCACACCAATCATCAGATGCACCCAATTCATCAGGAACAGCACCATCTACTGTAAGCCCTGTGTCTGCATCACATAAGAATCGAAGATATAGTGCCCTAAAGAAAGCAACAGGATCCCGTAGAGGGAAACCTTGTGCCTTACCATTGCTGTTACTATCAAGCAGCAAACGCAAATAATATTGACCTACACAAACTTCTTTGGACAAGCTAGCATAATTCACTGAGAACTCAGAGTAGTTCCAAGATATCTGTGGCACACCATCTTGTCCGGCCAATATATGTACCGTAGCACCTCCTGGAACAATATCTTCAGTGCGCTCCTTCTCAACATCTAACTTATGAACCTCAGCCTGTAAAGCTTCTCGCAGTTCTTGCCTAGTTCGCTCATTCCAAATCAAATCTGCTCGGTTATGATCATGACTGAAAGCTCTCCAAAATTCATGCCAGTTACAGAGCAGACCAGAACCCACAGGAGTGCTCTTAACAACCACTTGAGCAGGTGTAGGAAGACTTGTGTTCTGAATACCCATTAGGTTGGCATCTGAGTTAAGCGAATCGGAAGGACTTTGCTCTGACATCTCATGAATAGTTGCTGATGATGCATCACCTGAACTCAATACAGGAACATTATCATTTTGGGTAACCCTAGTCGATGAAATATCAGCATTTGAATTTCCAACAGCCTGTGCAAAGGATGGTTGTCCAGAATTTGAGTCCAGAGCAGATCTTTGATAATCTGAGACTTTTGAAGTAGCAGCATTACTCTGCCTTACATGATCAGCAGAATCATAAGTATTAGCAGAAGGAAACGAATGATCTTGGGATGACACTCCTCTACCAACATGACCTTTTCTTTGCTGAAGCAAGAATCGTTGTCTTCTACTGATTAGTGATCCTTCTTGGATTGTGTCTTCAAGTTGATGACTGTCAGAACGTGTGTGCAAGTAAGCAACAAGCCCAGGAGGTAGAACTCTGGACAATAAGTCCAGAGCTGGTTGGTAAGAGTCTGCCCAAAGGGCTACAAGCTGTTGACTAACCTCCCGTCGCTCGCCAGCAGGAAGGAAGAAGGCTTGCAATAAGTGCCTCAACAAAGCACCATCACGAAGAGCAGCATCACGCATGGACTCTGCAGCAATTGCATCTTCTTCTGCAATTGTACGCATAATCACAGCAACTGTTTCCCTCACACTTTCAGCTGGATGACCAAACAATGCAAATAATCGACGCCGCAAACCAGCAACTTGTCGTAACAATTCAACGAATACAGTGTACTGGGTAGTCTCACTGTGAGGTTCACATATCATTGCCTCAAGAACTTCAGCAACAGCCATTGATAACAAAGGTGATACCGACATAGGTCTCAATCTATTGATAAGGATAATAATATAACCATTATCAGCAAACAAAACAGACTTCGTGTGCATTATTGTGGCATGCTGCTCGCCTTTAGAATCAATTAGTAAACTTGGATAACCAGGTCCACCGCCTATAAGGGCAGCAACAAGGCCTGCAGTTTCAGCAGCAACACCCTCTGAGCCATTTCTAAGTAAGCCCATTATTCTTCCAACAGCAGCAGGAAACGACATCACATGTGAAGCTGCACTTCTTGATGTCAATAATCTTCTTAAGCATGCAACAAATCCCATTACAGTCGCAGCTGCTTTGGGAGAAGGAGGCGGAAGGGGAGGAGATTCTGGAGGAAGATTTGGGGTAGATGGAAGCATTGTAATCAAGGCCATCAGGGTTACCTCAGGCACTTCAACATTAGCACGAACTCCACTATATGGAATACAAGCATTGAACTCTCTTATTCTACGCCACAGTTTAGCTCTCGAACCAGGAACAGAACCACTCTCAGCAACAGCATCTTTAGCAGCTGCGGCTAAATGCTTCAAATGCATGGATGCACTTTCCACATCAGCAAATGAGCATTGTGATCCAAGTAATAAATGCACTCTCCCACAAGGTGGATCAAGGCGATGACCTGGCATTGTTATTCTTGGTAATACAGGTATTGAGCACTGACCCTGCATAAATAGACACCAAATGTCAAGGACAGCATATGAAAGCTGTCCATGATATATTCATGCAAGACTGAAATCATAGGCTCGCAAAACAAAAATCACTGTAACCATGACAGATCACAGCACTGTATGTACTATAATTTAGTAAACAAAACTCAATAGCATCAAACAGGGAACAGCTATACCTACTTCTGTTTGCAGCAAATCCCATACTGCAGACAGTAAGCTATCTCGAGACATGCTTGAGTACACCTAGGTTCAGGCCACAAGCATAAGATACACTTGGCAGCAAAGGTTATTGTTGACA
The DNA here is from genome assembly GCA_024582655.2 of Erythroxylum kunthianum. Taxonomy (NCBI): domain Eukaryota; kingdom Viridiplantae; phylum Streptophyta; class Magnoliopsida; order Malpighiales; family Erythroxylaceae; genus Erythroxylum; species Erythroxylum kunthianum. The sequence goes on from JANIMX020000103.1 coordinate 1,266,076, forward strand.
GAAACGGAAATTGAAGTTTTGACGGGAAATCAATTTCTTACATGGATGGGGCAGCCATCATTGAACTCGATAGCAAACATTTGGGGCTCCTCTGCAAATCGCACAAGTGAACTGACTGCTGTCAATGGACGAACAATAATGGCCTGCACACATCTAATGCACATTCTCAGCATTTCATATGGTTGAGGAGTACATATTATCATATAAATACCTGAACATAAATAAACCTGAAGGACCTCCAATATTTCTCACAGTGTAAAGTTCAGAGGAAAATTAATAGCAGCTATGACTATCCTACACTGGATTATTATTCATCAACTTACTTCATAGTTTTCTGGACGTCTTTCAATGAGTGAAACACTGGTTAGAATCAGTTGACAAGGAATGGTATCACCATGCTCTCCAAGTCCACCTTTTGGGCCAACTCCCAAACTCAATCCAGAAATATTTCGAGTTCCATGTGCAGCAGACCGCAACCTTGTTACCAACCAATCCCCACGAGGTGTTTCCTCTGCTCCAATTGCCTCTTTTGCTATATTCCAAGCATAACAGGAAACAAAAAGAATGAGCAAACATAGAGAGCAGAGAACCAATTAAGAAACAGCAACAGAACATCTAATTGAGGTACCTCTTCGCTTTATATACTCCACTACAGTCAGGGATTGAGAACTATCCACAGATAGCGACACCCCAACCACAGACTTGGCAGTTTTGGTCTGAATAACAATATCAGGAGAGATAATGTGACAGAGTTAAATGAGTGAACAACATGACAAAAGAAAACAGCAACTTCATGTCCTTAGAACTAGGTTAAATAACCAACTATTAAACATATCATCCCTACCAAATTTGAGACGATTGCAGAATTTGAGGTCCCGCCAGCAGCTTGGAAAGCTTTAGACTTTCTTCCATACAAAGGGCAAAGAACAAAACCTCCATGATCACTACTGCTCTTCTTACCATAAGGATCAGAAAGAATAACAATAGCAGGGGAATTCATGTCTCTAAAATCCAAACACCATCGAAGGTCTCCGGATTTCAAATCAATCAATTCAACACCAACATAAGTAACTTTCAATTTCTGCACCGAAATCCAAAAAACTACTGGATCACATATCACATCCACATTAAACAAATTCAAACCCAAATAATAATTAAAGGACTTACAAACGGAACCCACTCGCCGCTGCGCCTCCTGAGATGGAGCACGGGGAACTCGGCGAGGGCACTGAGTCGATTCCACCGAACTCGATGCAACTCAGTCAAAATACTAGCCCTAAACCTGGACGAAAACTTCATTGCTTTAAACTTGCCCTTCCCGTCAGTCCTAATACTCAAATTAAACTCGCACGAACTCTCGTCGCGACCAATGATCGGAGAAGCCCCCTCGAAATCAGTCTCCACATCGTACGAATTCGTGACATACAAAGTATTCGGGTCGAGAGTGACAATGAGAGCAGTAGAAATACAAAGAATCCGCTTGTAACGTCCGCGCCAGGAATGTTTGACGACGAGGTAGCGCGCGAGGTACTCGGGCTCCTCCATGGAACTGGAAGGGTGATCCATCGTGGCTGGTGGAGGACGGTTATCTGATTGCTGGTAGTGGTGGTCTAAGTAGTTAAGGGTGTGGGAAAGAGGCACATTGGTAGAACGGCGGAAGAACCGAAGTCCGACGCCGACGGCTGCTTTGGGGAGGCCGGGAATGCTTCGCCCCAAGCCTTTTGCGGTAGTAACACACACTTTTTCACTTCTTCAATTAATAATTCTAACCTAATTCAACCATTATCATGCAATGGGAAGGATTGGGTTTTAAGGATAGGAGAAGGAGATCGAGAATTTGAGATTTAGGAGAGGAGGAAGGTGGTCAAGTGTCGCCTACTCGTCTCTTTTTCAACGCATTCCTTCTTTTAATACTTGGATGACAATGGATCATCCCAAGTTTATTTAAATTTGATTAAGGGGGTGGGTACGAAGAAAAAGGTATGACTATCGAATGAAAATGGAATGTTTGGTAATAAGAATTATTTGATAGGTAATTCAATGATTAATTGATTTAGGATAATTCACTGTTTCCCTCATATTTAAGAGGAAGGGAAATTATTCCTATGTGAGTAATGATTAATTAAAATATAATTAAAATATAATTAATTAATTAATATTATTATTATTATTATTATATATTTTAATTAATTAAAATATAATTGATTAATTGAATAAAATATAATTAATTATTAATATATATAATTGATTAATTAATTAAAATATAAGTAAGTAATAATTAATTAATCAACATAATAATTAATAATAATAATTGTAATAATTAATTATAGTTTAATTAAGTAATAATTAATTATATTTTAATTAATTAAAATATAATTAACAAATTGATTCAATATTTTAACAAACCAACCATCATTAATATTAATGGTAATCATTCCTTTATCTTAACCAACGATCATAATTATAATGATTATATTAATTCTCATTCCTCTCTATATTCATTCTCATTCTCGTTGTCATTGCCCTCTCTGAACCAAGCGCTCCTCTCACTTTCTTGATTGTTGTTGAAAATAAGGTTTAAATACTCTTTTTTTATATAAATTTTTTTGAGGATGATTTAGCAAAAAAATTAGTTCATGGAGTTAAGGGTACCTGATAATAAAAATTAAAGAACCAAAATCAAAATTTCCCTTCTTTTAAATCTTTGACTTTTAAAGTATTTTTTTTCGATTTAGGAAGTAATTTCTTTTTTTAATTAAACATATTTTTTTCACTACATCATATTATAAACATTTCAATAAGTTTTATCTATTTTAATTAAAAAATAAAAATCCTATTTCAAATAATTTTAAGTTAAGTTTAATTGACATGTTAATAATTTAAATGACAGATACATGAAGAAACTGACAATGAATTATTTTGTTAGTTAGAATGGAGCTTAGGACTTGTTAATTTAGAATTTAAATATAAATTTTTATAATATTATCAAAATTTTGAATTTAAGTTAAATTTTCTTACAAAATATTTAATTCTAAACTAACCCTTTTTGACTTTTTTTATTATCAACTCGCACCTTATGTAGCCACGTACTTCCTAACACTAACCACATTCCCTTTTTTTTTGGCCGGGATCCTAACCACATTCCTCACCACCCCTCGTTTTTTTCTCCGGCGAATCTCCGGCACCGGAAGTGTGTAAGCTCATCAGCACCGTTGGGCTCGATACTTTTAAATTGAAACTACCTGGAAGCTAAGGGTAAAAATTTTCCTTTTCGTCTTTTTTGCTACATACTTTCTCTTTTATGGTGAAGATATATTCGTGAAGACCTATGTATCTTTGGTTCATCAATTTTTTTTTTGTTCGGACGAACTTGATGTGATGGTCCCCATTCACGATTAAGCCTCACCTTGATGTTTTGTTTGCGCCCAAATTTCAAAAGTTCATTTCTTTGTTCTTCTCTCGGTTTTACTCCTTCACAACTTGAAAGGAAAATGTCCTCAAATTTGAAACGTTCTCTTTAATATCTTTACTTTCAGAATAAATATCCTTACATGCTTGCACTCGTGTTTGATTTTCTGTCTTGTTATGTAAAACTGGTTCGAGATCAATATTCTCATTGGTGGATCGAAAAGGATAGTTCTCTATGATGAATCTATCGTTGCAAAACTAGTTAGTTATGTGCTGCGTTCTCACTATACTACACTCTCTCCAGGCACGTTCCTCTGGTCATTTAAGTTTTGGGTTCCGTTTGTAGCTCAATATTGTACCAGGGGCAATTTTGAAGAGTGGTGGTTGAAGATTCAACCATTTTCATGTTCTTGTTCCATTTTTGTAATTTGTTCGAGATGCGTTTGTCAATTTGTGCCTGATTTCTTTTCATGACGCTTGTTTACTATTAGCTTCCGTTTATGTTTCTATCGCAATTTTTTTTTACATTTGAATGTTGCATATTATCTAAGAGAATCTTTGGTGCCTTTCAAATTTCCTTTTCTTTCCTATTTTTGTGCTTCTTCAAAAAAGAGAAAGAAAAAGCAAAAACTTGTCCTATAAATGTTTGATGAAATGACACTAAGAAGGGCGTTGAGGTCTTTTATTCCTTTAGTGCAAAATATTTTTTTGGTAATTAGGACTTTTAGGTCCACATGTTCCCGTTTCACTTTTGTTTTGGTTAGAAGTTGATGTTTATTATAGCTTCTTGTGCATTCATTTGGGGCTTAGTAATTTTTTTTTAAATTGTTTATGTTTAAAGTGCGTGTAGGTAAATTCTTGAAATTCTTGAGCCCACAACATATATGATTCTAAGATGGAAAATAGTGACAAGAAAGATAGAAGGACTGTGTTTGTAACTGTAGGAACGACTTTGTTTGATGCTCTTGTAAGAGCTGTGGACACATGGGAAGTTAAAAAGGAGCTGTTCAAAAAAGGGTACACTCATCTCCTCATTCAAATAGGCCGAGGATCTTACATACCTGCCGAGGTTCTTGTCTTACTTTTTGCTTTAGTTGAGTACACAGTTCTATCTTTTGGACTTTTTAGAGTTATGTACAATAGAACCCCTATAATTAATAATGTTGGGATATGACAAAATGTATTAATTAAAAGGGGTATTAATTAGTCAAAGATTAACTTAGTCTATTAGCTCAAATTTGGGACTATAAAAGTCTTATATAATAGAGAATTTTTAATTTATCAATTATTAATTTAGAGGTTTTATTATATTATATTAACTTATATATTGAAGTATTGAGCCCTTTTTATTTTTTATTTTGGACAACACTGCTAGTGTAATCATGGATATTATGGTACTTGTCTATGTTTCATTTTTTCCTATAAAAAGTCACATTGTGAAGTTGAAACCAAAGCATGAGCATAGATTTCTTACTTTCTAGGTGTATGTGCTTTGTTGACCCTCATAAGTTAGTAGACAAGATGAGTCAGTATACGAAGGGTCTCAAGATGTCCTTAGCAATCAAATCAAAAAACAATTTAGTGTGTTTAAACATTATCATTTCTTTGGATATCGTGTGGTGCTGCAAGTATAATCATTAATTTTAGTTGGTTATGATGTTGGGTTTGACTCAAATTTTGGGGCTTTGTATAACTTTCTTGCATTTATGCAATTCCTCTGGGAACTTGTTATGAATAACATTTGAGGTTTTTCATCATGAACTATTGGTAAGTTTATGTTCTCTTTATCATCGAAATTGAGCTGGTTAATTGTGGATATTCTAATATAAGAATGTATCATATGGAACTATTGCTCATGCTTCTTTCACCTTAAAGAAGTCACATTGTGAGGTTGAATTCAAATCATGAGCATGAAGTTATTCAAATATGGGCTATGATGGCCACCGTACTTCAATTAACAATACAACTCCATTTATGAGAGATATTATGATGAGATCATAATTAGTACTTCAAATTCTTATCAATTAGTATGTTAGAGTATAATGATGTGAAAATTACTTTGGAAAGGCAATCCCAAGATATTGAAAAACAATTCAACACCCCAATTGAAGTGATTGATGATTTGGATGATGAGTTGTGCGGAGAAGAATTTGGTTTGATTTTTGGAGCTAAGGAGAGTAGATTTGCATTAAGGAGAGTAGTTAGACATGCAAACAGAAGGGTGTACGGACTTGAAGAGATGTATGAAAGAGAGTATAGAGGATTGGACACCTTAGAAATTTGGGAAACATTAAGAAAAATATTTCATCTTTAAGGTTGGAATGATCCCGAAACATAGTTGGAATGCGAAAAGAAGATAAAGGTAACCTATTGTTGCCATTATTATTTAGAGGAGAAGATGAAACTTGATTTAGTTGAATTCACCAATTATACTATTATTTGATGTGATCAATTGGTAACTAATAGGAGGGGTGATGGTGAGAGACTTGTACGGACATAAGATGAAGGCTCTTATGAGAAAGAGATTTGTACTAAATCACTACTATAAAGACTCGTATCAAAAGTTACAATGATTGAATCAAGGTCCAAGAATATAGATAAAGATGGAGATTTCAAGGAGATGGAGATCACTATGATTAGGGTGAATTTGGTAAAGGGTAAAAAGAAGGTATAATTGCATGATGTTTAAATAGTTTGAATATAGATAGACAAAATACCCCTTTGAACCTTAAGGTTCACATCAAAAAACAAGTCAAACTCAACCTTTGGAAATGTTAAACAACAACCATAATGTTTTGTAACCTTCACATATTTAACCCCAAACTAATGTAACTCTTAATCCCTCTAGGTTTTTGTCAACTTTCTATTGATATGTACATTTTTATATTTGTAGTGAGGCTCATCAGTACTAACTTGGAGCCTAGCTAGTACTAATGGGTCCCACAACCATGTATTAGACGGGAATGAGGGATTTTGCCATCGAACATTATTCTTTGCATGTTTGTGCTATTACTATTCTAGCACTAGCACAAGCAACAATGATGGAGACAAGTTTTTGCATTGGGCTGGTTGTTTAAGCTTCTTAATTTTTCAAACAATAATGGCTTGTTATTGCCTTCCTTAATCCTTTCACAAACTTATCAAATCAACATTTACATCATATTGGATATACTTCCAAGTATATCCAATAATTCTTGTTTCCATTCTTATCACCAAACTTGTGTTCTTTAGAGCGGCTATTCTCTCATTGGTAGTGGTGGAGGCACATAGGAATGTAAATTTTGGATTTTGTAAGGTTTAATAAAAAGGGAATAGGGGTTTAAAGATATGAAAAAATATGGGAATAATGTCAGTGTCAGTTGGTGATCCATGGCTTTAGTCAAATAATATAATTGAATCATTATGAGATAAAATAAGTATGATCCATGGACTCTGCTAGACATTCCTCGTTCTTTGTTGGCTTTTCCTTCCCTCTAGCCAATCTATCGGGTTTCCAACATTCGTTGTCTGAGGAGGCTCATTAATTATTGATCCTGCTCCTATCTTTGCTCCTTTCCCAATCTTCACATTCTCCAAAATGGTATAACTTGCTTCAATCAACACTCCATCCCTAATCTTGGGGCTAGTTCCTCCAAGTGTGACATGATGAAGTCTTGACATATTGTTTCCAACCACTACAATTTCACTAGTCACCATTCTAAATGGATATATGGTGAAGCACGGTGGGAAAGAGAGAATGATGCTCGATTGCCTCTAATTTTGTCTAGTATGTGGTGGTGGGACCCACCATTACTAGTTGGTCTCCAAGTTGGTAATTATGATTCCTACTACAAATATAAATCCACATCAGCAAATAATTCATGGAATCTTGACGGGCTTAAAGATTTTGTCAATTTGAGATTGAATATGTGAGGGTTATAATGCGTTGGGGTTGTGTTTTAATACTCATAAACATTAGGATCTGACATATATTGTGATGTAAACCTTGACATTCAAAAGTGCCTTTTCCCAATATAGATCTTACCATTGTAGTTGAGTTGCATCATTTTGTAGAGTTAAAGGACAAGTTACACATGCCTTTAAAGGTGGAAGACAGCTTACAAGGAAGTAAGTCCATGCTTCCACTTGGCAGCACTAATGATCTTGATGGAATTATCTAGTAGAGGGAGAAAGACTAGTGAGAAGGAGAGAGTTGAGCGAATATGGAGCTGCAAAGAGAAAACATCTTCTAAACAAGATGTCTTGTAAGCAATAAGGTGTCTAACATGATCATTATTGGAGAGAGTTGTACTAATGTAGTTAGTATAACAATTGTAGAGAAGTTGAAATTGTCCACGTTGAAACATTCAAGGATACAAGTTGCAGTGGCTTAATGAATAGGGATATCAAGGTGACTAAATAGGTGCTAATTTTGTTCTCCATTGAAAAGTATAAGAATGAAGTTCTTTGCAATGTGGTGCCTATACAAGCTAGGTTGTGAGTTGTGACCGTATGATGATAGGAAAGTCATTCTAATGGCTTCAAGAATAAGTAAACCTTCATGAAAGACATGTCAATTACTCTTGTGCCATTGATATCCAAGCAGTTCTATGATAATGAATTGAAACTAAAAAAAGAAAATGAAGAATACGAAGGCCAACAAATGGAGGAGACATAAAATGTTTGATTCAGATGATGATTCAAGGTCGAATCCTTTTGAAGAAAGAATGCAATCATAATTAGTACTTAGAGTCCTTATCAAATTAATGTATTAAAGTTCCAAGTTAGAGTATTATCGGTAGTTTAGAGTTTCTACTTTCTAGTTAAAATAGTATTAGTAGTTAGTTTTGCAATTGAAGATAATTTTTAAAGTTCTAATTTTGTTTTATCCCAATTTTGAGAGTACTTCTCATTTTTGTTTTTGTAAACTAACTTGGAACTTATTAGAGTTTTCTTTGTGATATTTCAAATCTTTTATAGATTAAGTTCTTGGTTCTCTATAGTCAAAGTGTGAGCCTCAATTGCTTGATTTAGCTTTCTTGGTAAGGTTTCATTCTTGTTTTTGGATTCTCTTAAGGATTATTTCTAGGTTATGATGTTGAGCTTGAGTTTGATGAAGTTTATGTGGAAGTTTACTGAATAATCTTGAAAGCATCTGAAAAATGACAGTTAAATCAATTTATGTGAGAAAAGTTGTGTGAAAACAAGAAGATGAAATAATAAGTTTTTTAGGCACATTAATCGCAGAGTTTAATTTCTTTATGCAAAATTAGTGAAAGGAAGAGATAGGTTGTGGTAATTTTTAAGGTCCAATTCTTACCGATGAGAAATTTCTGGCTAAAATTACTCAGATGCATGAGCAAATCTAACTATCAAAAACTGTAAGCTATATTGCCAATATCGGAAGGTTGAAAATTGCGATAGCATAACAAACAATATATTTGTTCAGAATTTTAGGATTATTCTTTTAAGAATTTGAGTTAATAAAATATAGTTCTTGCATATGTGTTATGAGATTCATTCCATTACAGTCTGGCACAGAAGATGGATCTCTTTCAGTTGAATATTTCACATTTTCATCAAGCATTGCAGACCATTTGAGATCAGCTTCTCTTGTCATTAGTCACGCAGGTCAGCTTCTTAATTTTTGTTTGCAATTGATGGTTATGAGTGTAGCCTCATGGTTAAATAGTATCGCTTCCATAAATTATTCTCCTCTTTATTCTCTTAGCAACTAAGAATTAATCCTAGTTGTGGGTTAGCCTATACTTGCTATATCTTGGTAAAGAATGTAGGGTGCAGAGTTATGGCTTGATATACCACCATAATAAAGGGATTGCATCTGTCACCTCATGGGTCAAAAGCAGTAAAATGAAATAGATCCTTACCTTATGCAGGCTCAGGGAGCATATTTGAGACTTTGCGACTTGGTAAACCCTTGATTGTAGTGGTAAATGAAGATTTGATGGACAATCATCAGAGTGAGCTTGCAGAAGAATTAGCTGAAAGGAGGTATTTATATTGTGCTCGGCCTCAGACTCTTCATCAAACAATAGCAGATTTGGAAGTGGAATCTCTGCTTCCATACCCTGCAAGTGATGCCACGCCTGTTGCCAAGATGATAAACAGGTTTCTAGATTTCCCAGACGATTGATGGAACTATAGAATTATGAACTTGGGTTGAAACTCCACTAGTGTACATTTGATGCATTATAGTGTTATTGATTGACTGATTTGGTTTTGATATAAAGCATTGTTGTGGAACATGATTGGCCGGTCAAGACATTGGAAGAAGCCCGATCAATTTTGCCCGCAACTGCCATGTATATAGTGTAAATTTATTATGTCTGATAGATTTTAGTGCTCATTTGTTTCGATAATGGTGAATAAATGGACATCCATTACTGAGCTGATCTAATGATAGATACTAATGCCCATGTTGGATTTTTGGAAAGAGTATTGCATGGGAAGCGACTTTATGAGTGGCTTTTAATGATGTTTGTAGAGGGGAAGCATTTTTATACTTGATCCAGATTTATAGAATTTGGAGCATTCCAAGAAAACCAGAAGAATAGAAGTATTTAGGGTAATATTGTCCAGGCCATATAGAATAATTGTAATTAAAGAGCAGCTAATTGATGGACATTGATGGGATAGACATGAGTTTTGAGAGTAGAATTATAAGCCTTTGTCGCAATCTCAGTATTGACTGCTTCCGTTGGATGCAACCCATCAAAGTAAACGTAAGTGCTCCTGTCTTCACAAGCCTTTCCGTCTTTCTTGCATAAAATCCCATTTCCAGTGGCTTTATTTAAGGGCTCAATCACCTCACAACAAGCATTACTTGTGTCTTTAAACCCTGTTATTTATAACACAATATAAAAATTTTAAATTTAAAAACTCATTTTAGAATCGAGTATAACTCAGTAAATAATAATTAATTTCACTACCTTTGCGGACAGGATTTCTGATAATATCTCGGATGATCTTGTAAGAGTTAACAAAGACGAGCTCAGAACGAGGCATATGTTGTTGCTTCATAACATCTACAAGCAACTTCAAGCCACCATTAAAGAGATGAGCCGCCCGGTTCAGACCTTGGACGCACCCATTGTGCTTCGGCCGGTTCGCCCTGGCCACTGGGCTGCACCCTATCGGGTTAAGTGAAATCAACACGAATTTGCGAGCTCCCAAATTGTACAGCTTCTGCATTTAAGACATTTATGTTGAATACATATAACACCACAGTTGAAACTAATTTAAATAAATATACCAAAAAGAGCTTGTTAATTAATGCTGAGGCCAATTCAAAATTAGATATTTGGTGAGCCGTGGGATAATTATGGATTGAATTATATAATAGGCCTAGTTTGGTGTTGGAAACTCTATAGTAGAGTTAGTGCCAATATTGTTTTTGGATGATTGAGTTGACTAATAATGAATGGTGAACAGCTAACTCAACTGAGGAGAGGCTTGCGGTTGGGCGCTGAGGAGAGGCCATTATATTCACAACTTATATATTCAGCAACATAAGAGTCGCGTGGAAGAACAAAGCCGAATAGTGGATAGATAAGCAGTAAAAAAGGGAGAGACGCATC
>JANIMX020000103.1:1702961-1718796 GCA_024582655.2 Erythroxylum kunthianum
CTATCCAATGTGAGATTCCAACACACCCCCCTCACGCCCAGGACTGAACATTTGGAGCGTGAAGTTTGGAGGACTGGACATCTGCGGGTGGCCCAACGAATCTAGGATAGGCTTTGATACCATATTAGAATTTAGATATAGGCCTAAATCAACCCCATAAGTTAACTTATAGGGTGAGGGTTACCCCTTACTTATAAACATTCTTAAGACCATATCTTTATCCAATGTGAGATTCCAACATGGTGTGTTGTTTACACAGTTGATATACACGGCCGTGTAAGTCAAGCTACACGGTCATGTCAACCCTCAAAAGAGTTTCTTTCATCTTGTCTTACCTTGTTAATTCCCACGAACCATAAAGGTGTCTACAATTACAAAAAGTTTCAAAATAGGGCTTATATCAACCTTGTAAGTCAAGCTATACAGTCATGTCAACCCTCAAAAGAGTTTCTTTCATCTTGTCTTACCTTGTTCGTCATCCCCACGAATTATAAAGGCGTCTACGATTATTGAAAGTTTCAAAATAGGACTAAACACATAACAACAAGGATTTAAAAGAAAAGGGTATAGAATTAAAATTTTTAAACCTATACTTAATACTATTACTATAACATTAATCATGTTCATTTTGGTTGAACACCGAACAAGTCAAGAAATCAAAAGAAAAATGTTCCTTTTTCTAAAATTAACACTCACAAGTTACAGCCAAACCATACGAAAACATTAGGAACTTCTTGGAATTTTCACAAGTCTTACTAGGATGTACCAAAACTTGAAAAGTAGTTTTCACAAGTGTATGGAATTTCTCTTTTTGTTAAGAAATGTAGCTTTCGTTCTCATCAGATTCCCGATTTAAGCCCGTGATCAGTCTGACTTTCTGCGAGTGGGGAGCCCGCTATATTTCATGAAGGAGTTAGATTTATTTAATTTTATACATAATTTATAATATTTTTCTTTAATATAATAATTCAGCCCATCATGATATCAAAGAAAAATATTATCAGTTATATACAAAATTAAATTAAATCTAACTTGTCCGATTAAGATGATTTAAAATTCTTCACATTTTCTAAGAAATTTTAAAAAAAAGTTTTTAAGTTCTTCCTAACACCTTAATCAAAGATTGAATAACAAAGTAACGTTCAATTTAAAAAGTATTATCTAAATTAGATGTTGGATTTATTAGACTTAATTTAATTTTGTATATAATCAATAATATTTTTGATTATTTTTAAGCATTGATGATATTTTTTGTATATTAGGCTAGTATTACATGTACTGAGTATTGGTATGATTTCTAATGACCTATGGAGTTGTTTATACTTGAGTACTGGTATGGTTTCTATTGATCCATGAAATTGTTTGTACTTAGTCATGATATTCCCTTATAAAAATAAAGTCTTTAGCAATGAAAATTGCATCACAACAAGAGTTTACCATAATATTTCTTCTGTCTTTTTTTTTAATTTCTTCTCTTCTAATTCTCAAATGTCCTGCTAAATTCTCTCTCAATATAATTGTGTGTTTTAATGAGAAATGATTTCTGTATTCCATCGTCTTAAGCTTTCTATGCCCAGAGAAAAAGACCTCATTAGGGTTTTCCATGATAGGAAATTAAATGAGGTTTTGAAATCAATTTTTAAAATTAAGAACTAGTTGCTTTATGATTTCTTCATGACATTAGGTTCTGTGAGAATGATAATCAAGTGGAACTTTATATCCAAAATGTGTCTTAAATGCATGAACTCAACGAATTAGTGGTGACCACAATGACGATAATTCTTTTCCTCAGAAGAAGTGTAAGCTAAATAATTATTATCCTTTCAATATTCTCAAAGAGATTGTTGTCGACATATTAATGATGATAATCATGATGATGATGGCAACAACTAAGGTATTCAATAAAGTGGAAATGATAATAATCGTAGGAGGGATAAGGAAAAAGATATACTTTATACTCTAGAGCACATAAAACTTGTAATAGTGTTGTGAAGAAACAATAAAATGGTGGAAGAGGCTGCACTCAACTGTCTAAGATGATGGAGGTGACAATAGAGAGGAGAGGGACATTTAGTTTGATTTATTTCATACTTGAATCAAATAAAATGAAGACACATATAGTGATATAGGATGCCCATTTAGTAATTAATGTAGGAGTAACTTTTAATTTTTTTACATGAAACTCTTACAAAAGTTTAAGGTATTGTTAACTTGGAATTTAAAATATAACAATTTTATAATGTTAGGATTCTTTTTTAATATTACCAACATTAAGGTCTAAGTTAAATTGTTATTAAAATGTTTAATTAGTAAATAATGTCATTTTACCCTTTTATCATTATATGTGGATAATATTTCGATAGTGGATAATGATAATCAATTTATCAAGCAAATCAAAAATTGACCATCAACTACATTTGAGATGAAGGACATGGATGATGCTACATACATCCTTAGGGTTAAGGTCATCATGAATCAATTAATTAAAAAGATTATTGTCACTTTCACAAGGTACATATATCAAGTAGATACTTAAAAGTTTTTGTATGCGAGATAGTAAACTTTTTGATATGCCTAATGTGAAAGGTGATCGCTTGAGTAATAAGTAATGTTCTAAAATGCCACAAGAAAAGGAAAATATGAAGAATATTTCTTATTCTAATGCACTTGGTAGTCTAATACATGTTATGTTATGGACACGATTAGACATTTGTTTTAATGATCGTATAGTTAGTAGATATCAATCAAATATCAAACATGCACGATAAAAGTTGAGTTCATAGCATTTTTAGTAGTAATACAAGAATTTGTATGAATTGATTGTTTCATAGATCATGTAGATGTCACTATGAATGTTAATAACCTTGTTATGATATAATATGATAGTCACACAATAATTTTATATACTAAAGACCCCAAGTATCATTGCAAAATCAAATACATAGATACCAAGTACAATTATATCAAGAACATAGTAGCTCGAGGAGAAATTAATGTTGAGTATAATCATATGAGATAAATTACTATAATTCTTTTGACCAAGACAATTCTTAGATATGTGTTTTCTATGTATGGTAGGCCATTAAGATTGTGTAGGTTTAAATTTTATTTGATTTCTTGGATGTGGATATTCACAATATTTGTTATTAATGATGATGTTTTTTTTAATGATGATTAAACCCGATATTAGGTTACGTTGTGTCCAGGTAATAACTCAAGTAGTTGGGAGATTAAACCCAATATCGAGTTTAATTGGGAGACTTAACCCGATATCGGATTTAGTTGAGAGATTAAATCCAAATTTTGTTTTTAGGGGGCACCGCCTCCTTGCAACCCCCACCAATTCACCGGCGAGCTGGGCAACCGCTAGCTCACCGGGGAGCGAGACCCTTGACTAACCTGTCGAAGTGATCATAAGTCGATCCACATAAATATGAGTCAATCCTAATAGAGTTTAATTTTTATTAAGGGTAGTTTAGGCATCTTACATGAAAATTGAGTATAAGTGTAATAAGTTTGTTTGAGTGGTTGTAAACGTTTTTTCACCAAAAGGTGGCTAAAAACGAATGAACACATTTACACGTAATTGATTATAAACTCGTCCCTAAAAAAAATCTAACAGTTTTAGAAGCAAATTGTAGATTTTGATAAGAGTGTAGGACTGAAAAACCGTTATCCCAAAGTTAAGTAAAAGAAAGGTAAGTTGTCTGCCCTTTGTTTACAGTAGTACATTACAATCACCGCTTATCAAGTTGCTATTAGTTTTTTTTCTTCTTTTTCGTATGCATGTTTGTATTGTAGGCCCAAGCAGCCTATATCATAGCTAACGTCAAAAGCTGTCACCCAAGGAAGAGGTGTTGGGAAACCGAGATAAGATCGGATCCCGACTGCAGCGGAATAGTTACGAAACTTTTTTGTATTTTGATTTTAATGATTAACTTATAAATCAAAATAAAGCGTGAATCTTAATTCGTATCTTATTCCGATGCTTGATTATAATTTTGTCGTATCCCTCGAACTGTCTCCGAAACCGATCCGTCATAACCACCGTAGCCGCAAAAGTATCTGGTCTCTAATAGTATCCACATAATAGGTTGAGATATCTCTCTAACTCTTACAGAGAAAGTTAAGCAAAAAGTGATAGCTCCAGTAGAGCTTAAACATATTTATAATAGGTTTAGAATGTTTTAGTAATTTAATTGAAATTAAATCAATTAGACTTTAATTAGAATTACAAATAATACTAATTAAATACCAAATATGCCTAAATAAGATCCAATATCTTATATTGATCCTTGTTTATTAAATATCTCATATTTAATCATAAAGTTTCTCAAATTTTACAATCAAGTCTAACTTGATTAAAATAACTTAGCTCTCTTCAACTCATTCTATATATGAGACCCATTAGGCTCCCAAATATGTTGGTAATGATTATAAATTATAATTCGAATTCATAATTAGAATTAGATAAATTAAAACTTCTTTTAATTTATCTTTAATTCTCAAATTAAATAATTTATAATTATAGATCAAGATTGGCGGCTAGCAACGCATCATGACCACCCAAATATTTCATAATGTTAAAGTGATTTTGACTAATCTTTCTATGCATTATTATTTTATATAATTCAATCATTTCTTCATACAATGTTCTGATTAGACATAAAATATGAAATTAATGTCTACTCTTTTGAGTCCAATCATATTAGTTCTCTGCCATTAGCTGTCGATTCAATTAATGATATTTGTAAACTATTTATAAAGCGTTATTTTATCTCAGCCAAGGATTTTCGAATCAATACTAATCGAGAAAAACAGAACATTCTCCCTAATTACTTTAGGGTGATGGATCATATCTTAATCATACAACTACCTCCATATAGTTCGTGCTGCATTCAATAACTACTGTTTGAACAACTCATGATTAAATAGGTCATAAATAATATTAAAATATAGCAATCCCTATACAAGATAACTTTGGTGACCTCAAGTCAAAGGATCACATATACAATCATTACAATGAGAATTTTCATAGACATATAAGTAATGTTCCAAATAGATTTGTCATGTTAGATCAGTTCAGTGAATTTGTTCTCTAATAAGTATTCACACATTTGTTTAAGTATCTTCATACTTTAGTTTATGAGATCGTCTACTTCCTTCAAAAGAAAAATTATAACGTGTGCCAGCCTTTTTAAATTCTATTAATGTCCAGTCTTAATAGAATAATAACTAGGAACAATTTAAGGATAATACATAAATACAAAATAAATCTCATAATTATAATCTTATTATAATTTTATTTACAATATATAATTATCTCAAGAGCTTTACATATACATTTAAACATGTACAAAATAAAGAACATCTCTAAATATTTTATCATCAATCTACAACCAAATCGATGGGCTGTACTGCATTAAATAACAAGAGGTGCACAAAGGAACATTTTTTAAAAGTTTTTCACATGCGTGACTAAAATTCAACGCAAACCGTGCTAACGATGAGACAACTAACCTTCCGCTGCAAAATGCAAGTATATATAGACAGCTTATAGAACCACAAAGTAAAGTGAGAAGGCTAAAAGCTTAAGCGAAAAATGGGGTTGATGTCATTGTTTATGGGATATGTTTTTCTTAGTAGTCTGATATTTGGCACAGCTATGGGTGCTCTCCACTACTATGATTTCGTGGTACGTGCTTCTGCTCTGTCTGCTAATCATAATAAACCTGGTTATTGTTGATTAAATCTGTGTGGGTTGGTTATATATCAGTAGAAATGGCTGGTCATGCTAATGCGTGGCTGCGACTACTTTTGCAAGTTAGAACTACTTAGTCTTCGCGATACCGAGCAAGTTGTACTCTTTTTACTTCGAAATTCTGAGTCCTAGTCTCAGAATTGATAGAAAAGTTCATCGATAAACTCTCACTTCCTAGTCCAAATAATTCAAGTGCTGTTTAAGGAAATTGTATCTACGAAGCTAATTGGTTTGTTGTTTCATCTGAACTATGTATGTTGCAGCTGAAAGAAACTAATTTTACAAAGTTGTGTAGCAGCAAGAGCATCCTAACGGTAAACGGCAGCTTTCCGGGCCCCGAAATTCATGCTCGAAAGGGGGACACGGTGTTCGTTAATGTCCACAATCAAGGAACATATGGTGTCACGATCCACTGGTACTATTTATAAATATCACCAGACCTTACTGTAAATGAGATATTGGCATTCATTTAGAGATCATTTCCTCAAAATCTGAATTCCGGCTTACAATGAACTTCATTAACATTTTACGAAACGTGCAGGCATGGAGTAAAGCAACCAAGAAATCCATGGTCAGATGGACCTGAAAACATAACCCAGTGCCCTATTCCAGCAGGAACAAATTTCACTCAAGAGATAGCTTTGAGCACAGAAGAAGGCACTCTCTGGTGGCATGCTCATAGCGACTGGACCCGAGCTACTGTTCATGGAGCCATTATCATTTACCCTGCTAATGGAACCGGATATCCATATTCCAAACCTTTTGCAGAGAAGACAATTGTGCTTGGTATACATATATATATATATATGGAAATTAAGAATCTCTCGAGTTAACATTTTGTTGTGGTGAATTTACTCGAATAATTTGTACGCAGCGTCATGGTACAAGAGTGATGTGATGGAGGTAATAAAAACAGCGACTGCCACAGGTGGGGAACCTAACGTGTCGGATGCCTTTACAATCAACGGCCAACCTGGAGATTTGTATGCTTGCTCAAACGGTAAATCGAACAATACCTCTAATATTTGACTAATTGCTTCCAGTTTCAATCTATTATAAGACATGACGTGTAGTAGGGCACTAATCCTAATTTCAGGATGTATATGACATATACCGCAACTTTTCAACTAATTAAGCTGCACTTGCATTATTTTACGCGATGACTATTATAATAAAATTTAATTTCTACCCATCCCCAATCTTGGTGGGCGGTGAAAAGCTGGAGGATTTGGTGAAATGAAGTTGAAATTTTAAATTTTCATTATCAAGAAAAGGACATCTTGTCAAAGTTGTGCAAGTTATTTAATTAGGTCAAACTCTTCAAATGATCTACAAATTTTTAATTCCTCTATTTCCTACAACTGTCAAACCAATCGGATAACTGCTGAAATCAATGTCTAACAACTGAATTCTTGACTGTCACACGCACGACCCGTTTTATTTGATAATAATTACAAATTAAAAGTTCAAAAATAGTACCCATGAATTTCAAACATATTATAATAGAGTAAGTTCTATAAAATTTAAAACTAGAAACAGTATAACTTTTGATCCTATAATATATACATATAGTCATGTGGATTAAATAAGCGTACAACAATATACATGTTTGTTGTCGGAGAAGATTGAATTCTCCTCATTATTCAATTGTACATGGGCTGAATTGGGTCTTCCCAACACTTAAATCTAACTTTTGATATGATTGAATATACATACATAAAGATTTAGGAGAAGGTTATTGGTTATAGAAAGAAAAGTTGATACAACTTGTGTTTTTGTGCTCATAACTTAAGGCTAAATGGTTTTGTTCTCCGTCTTATCTTATATGGGCTTAACCGAAAAGAAAAGAAGATCGTTGCTGATTTGGACCCTCCTATCGTATATAGGAAAAGAAGAAGGATTTATATTTCTAACACGGAAATTCATAGTATTTAATTTATGTGCTATATTGGCATCGCAGAAACAACACATAGGTTACTAGTCCGACGGGGAAAGACATATCTCCTACGCATCGTCAATGCAGTTCTGAACGAAGAAATGTTCTTTGGCATCGCAAAACACAACCTCACAGTAGTTGGCTCAGACGGCGCATACCTGAAGCCAAATACTGTAGAATACATTACTATAACCCCAGGGCAAACCATGGACGTGTTGGTCACAGCAAATCAATCTGCCGGCAACTACTACATTGCTGCTTCTGCTTTCTCCGAGTCCGGTGTTCCATTCGATAACACCACTACCACTGCAATTCTGCAATATGAAGGAAACCATACAAACTCCTCTATTCCATTTCCAACTCTTCCTGCTTACAACAATACTGACGCTGCCGCGAGTTTCTTTGCTAGTGTCAAAGCCTTGGCGAGCAAAGAGCATCCCGTTAATGTTCCCAAGAGCATATCTCGAAGAATCTATATGACAGCTGCTATAAATTCATTGCCTTGTCCTTCTAATGAGACATGTGATGGGGCAAATGGAGATATTCAATCTGCAAGCCTCAATAATATAAGTTTTGCTACTCCTTCAGTGGATATACTACAAGCATACTACAGGTATCACATTCAAATCCTCTCTACCAATAGTGTAAAGAATTACATGTTACAATTGTTGTCATTGGTCACCAATTCAGAATCTAGGATTAAATATACTAAGAAGTTGTCTAACAGTGATGATGAAATTAATCTGTCTTGCGCAGCAATATTAGTAGTATTTTCACTTCGGATTTCCCCGACCGGCCGCCAATGGACTTCAATTTCACGGGAAATGTTGACAATGTTACGTTGTACACAGTCAAAGGAACAAGGGTGATACTGTTGAATTATGGGGAAGCAGTCGAAATGGTTTACCAAGGAACAAATCTTATGGCACCAGAAAATCATCCAATGCATCTTCATGGTTTCAGTTTCTATTTGGTTGGCATGAACAAAGGGAATTTCAATGTAACAACCGACCCTTTGAGGTATAACCTCATTGATCCACCAGAAGTTAACACTATAGGTCTTCCCATGAATGGATGGGCTGCTGTCAGATTTACAGCAGATAATCCAGGTGAAGTCTTTGCACTTGCTAGATCATCAGAATGGTATTATGTATATTAATTCTGCTTATTCCAAATCACCAACGTTTATAAAATTGCAGGAGTCTGGTTCATGCACTGTCATTTGGAGAGGCATTCAAGTTGGGGCATGAGCACTGTGGTGATAGTGAAGGATGGAGGCACCAATGAAACAAGCATGCGCCCACCTCCATCTTATATGCCTCCATGTTCTACATCCTAGCTACCTGCAACTCGTCAGAACAAGAAATAAATTTAGTGGACTCTGTCAGCTTGGTTTTCAAAGACCAAGTGTCCGATCAGGGAAAAATTAAGAGTGAAATGTTTGGAGTAAAATTGTGTGCCTATAAGAAAGAACAAGTGGTTTGAGAAGTACGTTTGAAACTATGTTAATCTAAGGAAGCTTTGGATTTACTGCATTGAGTGGAAGTATAATAAATTTGCAAAAGACGTCTCTATTAGTTAAATTTGTGCTAACAGGTTTTGAAACTATATCTCCCATTCATAAGTTACGAATCTATTAAATATTGTCTTCCTCTTTGATAAAAGGGGAAAAGTCATGCAAATTGGCAGTGCGGGAAATTTCATTATATGGACACTTATCATTAGTAATTTTAATGTTAATTTAGATTCTAAAATTTACAAACACCAGGTTCTTTTGATCTAAATTAAATGTAGATTATAACAACCGCCTCAACAATAAGGAAGTTAATAGTATTAATACATGAAAGTTCAAATTTTTGTTTTGGAGAAAGCCCATAGATTGGTATATTTTTGTGAGATCACACACGATTTCTATAAATTGGATCAGCTAGATGCATGATAAAGAAAAATCATCCTAATAATAGTAAGGATAATGAATGAGGATGAATAGTTGATATAGTTCTGTCTTATAACATTGAAAAATAAAACATGCAAAACTAAAATAAAAGATAAAGAGAAGCAATGAAGGATAAAGGGAACAATAGATATCATTATGTCCTTATAGTTCTCGGTTCCAAATAATATAGGACCACAATTTTAGATGAAAATAAAAGAGAGATAGAGTGATAGAGAGAAGCAAACCTTCAAGAAAAAAGAGAAAAATAGGAGCAGGGAGACAACAGATGAGAGGAGGCAAGAGGATTAAGGAGACGAGATAGATCCGTCTTGTAGAGAGAAGAAGCTACAATATGCATGTTACTTGTGGCTAGTAGAAAGAAGAACAGTGGTGCTATTATAGTGACAAAACACGAGGATGAGACATGAGGGTTTATTATGTTTTGAAATAACATCATTTTGTTATTAGAAAAATAACATTGTATTGATATAGGAATAATATATAAAAAAAAGAAGACAATTAGGCTTCAAGTCAGGTTGACCACATAGCCTAAGCTTGATCCTAGCTAGAAGCCCAAAATTTTTTAAAAAAAGTTTGAACCCAACTTAAAGCTTAACTTCGGGTCAAGCTAGGTAAGGCCAGATCAGATCTATACTAAATAGTCAATCTTAGTTGTAACAAAGGAAAAGTTTTACTAGAGATACAAAGAGAGTGTGTGTCCTTGTGAATTGGCAATTTCACTTTTTGGTAAAATTTAAAACATTATTATTATCTTTGTACTTTGAGCAACCTCAACTATAACTCTCAAATTACCCTTTTAGGAGCTAGTTTCATCCATTCCATCCCTCCGACCTATGAACCTCCTCCTTCATTTATGTTGAATAACTCCCGACTCAACGTAATGGGGTCCTTCCTTTTCTTGTGCCCCTTACTCTAATAGACCTCATCTTGATAGTGCTTTTAAGGATCCATGCTCTTTTGTCCCTAAGCAGATGTCATATGATCTAGGTTATGGATGCTAAAACTCACAACTAAAAAGTGAGATACATTCCTCTTTTAGTTTAAGATGGAGAAATTATAATTATGTCACCATTGGACACTTTTATAAAAGGAGCTTCCAAATGGGAAAAAATTTTGGTAGGATACTTTTTGACAAGAGATCAACTTTCCCAATCATCAATAGACGGTTAATTAAAAAATGGACAAAGTATGACTTAAAGCAAGCATTCATGAAAGAAGCAAACTTTCTTATCTAAGTTTAATTGCAATTTAGCCATGGAAAAGGTACTCAAACTAGGTTTTTGGTATATTATTATGTTGAAATAAGGAGCTCAAACAAGGCTAGAAAATTAAAAAAAAACACAAAGATAAGGATGGAATTTCTGATATATAATTTCTAGACTTATCACAACCTTAAATACATAAACTTGAAAATTGAAAGTTCCTAAAAATATACTCATAGTTAACTAACAAACCCACTCATTAATAGAAAATAACAATTAACAAATCTCTCAACTAGAAAGTATAAATTAAGAAAACAAACAAAAATGCCTAAATACATGGTAAACAACTCAATATTTACTTATTTTCAACAGATACTGAGGCAAACATCAACATTTTTTCTTACATCAATAGCTGTAAACTCTCAGCTTCTTCTTCATAAACTCAAGTATGCCTTTTAGAAGAGCCTTAATAAAAGTACCAATCAACTAATCAGAAATCTTTCAATACAATAAACATGCTTCACCACTTCTTAAAACCTCTATAAGGAAATATCTTTTGATGTTGAAGTTCTTGGTCTTTTCATAAAATAATGAATTTTGGAGATGAAAATAGTTGCTTAATTTTCCACAAACACTTTAGTTCCCTCTTCTTGATTCATGTTTAAATCAATTAGTACCTTCCTCAACCATATGTATTGATTCAAAATTGGTAGTACAACTATAAGTTCTACTTCAACTGTTGATTAAGCCATTTTTTCTTGCTTATTAGGTTCTATAAGAACATTCTAAAACCAAATGTGAAGTGATGCCATGAGCTACTCTTCATGTCATTATATAATTTCCTCAATAGCTATCAGAAAAATCATAAAAATGTAAACATATGAACATAATTATACAACACTTTATGATCAATAATTCCTTTAAACAACACTTTATAATTAATAATTCTTTGGACAAAGGTATATTTTACATCTTACTAAAATAACTTCCACCCATTTTGTGTAAATGATGTAAGAATCATTTTGATAGTGTCAAGTTATATAAAAGGAGCAAATGTCTCTAACATATTGATAACAAACACTTGAGAAAACCCTTTCATCATGAGTCCGACCTTGTGCTTTTTTTAAGCACCAAGTATGAAAAAGCATCACAACAGAGAAAGGAATCCCAACGAGGTTGGCACCCTAAACCCTATCAATCATTTGCAGCACGCCTTAATATTATTAAAAAAAGTACAAAGAAAGTGGGGGGACATAAACCTTACCCATGCGAAATCAGCATAATCTATAGTTTAGTAATTCCCTAGCCAAATAAGGTACTAAGTCCACCAAACAAAACCAAGGATACTAATACCATATTTAGCTAACTTATCCGCACAATGATTTCATTCTCTGTAGATATGAGAGACAACGAACTTCATTTGTTTAGAAATCATAACACAATTGTTCCACCAATTTCTCAATATCCACAGCACATGGTTATTGTTTGCAAATGCATAAACAACTATTTTGGAATCACATTCCAACTAAATGTTGTGTCATCCCCTCTTGAAAGCAATCTCAATATCAAACATTGCACCAAATAATTTAGCATGAAGTGAAGATTGAGAACCCAAATTAGCTAAAAAGCAGTCTAAGATGGCTACTTTGTTGTCCCTGAATAGGCCACCACATGCTGCTAGACCAGGAGAGCCATGAGCACTACCTAATGATAACATAAAATAATACATAACTAATATGGAAAACACAATACGGACAGTAAACAATAATTAAAGATGATGAAATAAGAAAATAAATACGAAGACTAAATCATGCAAATAGTGAATAAAAAAACAAGAATAGTGAAAAGATTACATAAAGGCTAAACCATAAAACGAAAGATGAAGAAAACTGTAAAAGAAAACGCTCCTGTAATTAATTAAAATGCAGAATCAAAGACAACTAAAGATTTTGTAAAATAAAATATAAAACGAAGATGACTACTGCAATGTCTAAAACTAATGTTAAGTATCAAAGAGTACGTTTCTGTAAAACTAAAGCATAATGAAAAACTGAAAGTAAATCGCTAAATTAAGTTGCGGCAATAGAAAAACAAAGAATGAAAAACTACTGATAGTAAAACTATCGGCTCACTCTAATCTACTGACTCGATGATTTGAAGACGACCTAATCTCGGCTTTAAATACATGTTTAATTGTACGTCGGCTTCTTCAGTTTGTACGCCGACGACGTATCTCTTCAAATACTCAACGCCGATGGCATATGTCCTAAATAGCCAACGTATATTTTTGAATAATTAATTTACGCCGGCTCAACGTCGGAAGCGTAGAATTTAAGGCTACCAGCGTAAATCTTCAAGGTTGTCGGTGTAAATCTTCTTTATGCTTCACTTTCCATGTACTTTCTTCCAATTGATTAGCATTGTTGCTCTCTAAGTCCTCAAGTACATGAAGTATCATATTAAGCACAATTAAATACCATTTCTTTATGATTTATATTCAATTAATAGTAATTCTATACAAATCAAGCAATGAAATATGTATAAAATTTGCCTTTATCAGTTTTTTCCAGGAAAATTAAAATCTCGATGTAGTGGGCCTTTCATGGTAAATCATTAGTTTCCATATGGAGCTCTAGAGTTACAGAACAATCAAGGTAAAGCTTTTAAATTCAATGGTCATCGTTGTAAACTGTATTTTGGAGGACAGTTGCCGCAAGAACGAGAAAAGATATTTCTCGAACCTATTCAATGAGCTCAAAATGACGAAGAGTCTTGCTAGTGACTATAAAAATTAGCACCGGTTTGTTTTCAATTATTTTTGTGTTTTTGTCTTCTAGGTTATTTCACTTATGTTTTTTTAATTTTGAGTGTTATTATAAGAAGATGAAAGAAGGGAATAAGGGAGCTATGCGGAGGAAGTCCTCTTTTAATATTTCCGTCCAACACTACTACTTTTCGAGCCATCCAATCGAATAAGATTTTTCATGCCCTTTATCTTTTATTCTAGTTGATTATGTTGTTGCATGTGCTACATGTGCTTGGTTGTTGTATGGTATATCACTTTCACACATCGAGGACAATGTGTGGTCTAAGTGTGGGGGAGTGGTATACAAATTGCATTGCATATTGTATGATCTATTAACTCCCCATTTTTACATGTTGTTGTGAAAATTTTCAATTTTTTTTATTTTTGTGTGCAATTGCATTGTATATGGCTATTTGATGGTGAATCAATGGCATAGTCGAAAAAGGATGAATTTAATGTTAAACGTGATTATTGAGAATACGACGTATTTTAGCTTATAAATTTATGTTTGAATAAGAAATGAGGTAAATATGCTTGTGAATTAGGATATATAACCTATGTTTACATTTGATGTAACACCCCAATACCCTCGGGAGGATACTGGGTGTGTCACAACACTCACATACACTCAGTCGCATCACATGCGTACGCAACGGACATAAGCAAACATACATTAGCAGCGGAATCACAATGCAAGCAAAACAAATCAATTATAAAAGCGTGGTCTATCCACTTGTCACTAATAACAAATTCTTTAATACAATTGTTCGGCCTTGCAGGCCTTTACAAATTCTACACAAAAGTAAGCAAACGGACTGACTACTCTGTTGGCCTTTGCGAACCGGGGGTCTCTGCTTGCTCCTTACCTTTGTCCTGACCTACACGGAGAAAACACTCTTTGCTAAGCTTTCAATTAGTGGGAAAGTAATACAATAAACAAAAATAACACACATGCAACTAGTACAGTTTATTCAGATTGTATGCATGGTTTACATGCATATCACATTTTTTCAGTTATCACAGAATTATCACATACAAAGAACTGCCTAAATACACATGGGTAACGGATCTCTCAGATGATGACTCACAGTCACCGAATTGGAGGACACCGCCTCTCACAGATACCAGATGATGACTCTAGGTCACCGAAATGGAGGACATCCCCTCACATTTTATTGCAACTATTGACCCTTTTAGGCATGCCCATTTACCCCTAATTAGGACTCGGCAAGCATATTTTCCACAATTCACATGTAGCACACGGTCACAAAATTTCCCAAGTTCATATGCATACACATATTGTGAATTCAATCACATTCGCATTTATGAAATGTGCATGTCACTTGCATATACTTATCTCACAATAGTCCTAGCACATTTACATGAGTATCTCATATATGCCTCATTACGCAAAAATTGAGGCTTAATGCACCATGAATAAAGAAAGAAAAATCAAAACAACAAAACCCATCCCCTCTCACTTGGACAAATTTCTGTTCTAACATTGGGGAGCCAATTACACCTTGTAATTGGGATTTTTAGGGAAAGAGATCATTTAGACACTTGTTCCCCTACATCTCATCTTTTCAATGACATATGATTCGTCCTATTTGGACCTCTATAGACGAAATTATGCCTATAATACCCTAACATGTTCACATCCTCTCCAGATCATAGGGTAGATTCTTAGGGATCTTTTTTGAGTCAAACTTTGAATCTCTTACAGATGTAATTAATCTTCAATTTCTTGATGAGAGTTATAACCTTACCTCTCTAGTTTCCAACGCAAAAAGAATCACCTCATATGAAGGTTTACAACTCAAGATATGGACGATTTACTAAGCTGGTCAACTAAACCCGATTTCGGGTTTAACTTCAAAGTTAAACCCAAGAATCTCTTAAAGATCTAATTAACCTTCAATTACTTGATAAGAGTTGTAGCCTTACTTCTCTAGTTTCCAACGCAAAAGAATCACCTCATTTGAAGGTCTAACTCTCAAGATATGTCTGATTTACTAAGTCCTAGTCAAACTGACAAAGCCAACCCGAGAATGTCAATTCGATAAAAGTCAACCCGAAAAAAGTCAATCCCATAAAAGTCAACCCGATAATAGTCAACCTGATAGAAGTCAACTAAACCCGATTGCACTGTTCATTAAACCCGATGGCACAG
>JANIMX020000103.1:1877786-1889945 GCA_024582655.2 Erythroxylum kunthianum
AAGAACAAATTTGCTTCTTGAATTTGATGTTTAAATTTTACACTATTTTATTTACATGTAATAAAAATGCTTAAAAAGAGGTAGTTATACATTTGTAAGTCCAAATAGTAGCTTTTTCTCAACAAAGATCTTCATTCCTTGTTTGGATATATGTCCAAGTTTTATATATCATAATATCAAAGATCTTTCACTTAGAATGTTTGAAATGACTTATTCTTCTACTTCTAACAATGTCTCTCTCTTTAACTTGTACAAGTTTGCACCTATCTTTTCTCTTTTCATAAGTACCAGCATGCCTCAAATCATCTTTACAATGTTTTTGATAATTTTTATTTTTCTCCCAAGATCATCTAGTCATCTTAGAGAAAATAAATTCATCTTAAGTCATTCATATGTCATACTTCTTGAAGTGTACGAACTATACTATCATACATCTTTAACTTAACGATAAATCTAATACCAACAAATTTTAGAGGATAATCATTAAAACTACTCATAGATCTTCTTGAGATAAGTTTATAATGATGGAGTCATTCTTTTCTAGAGGTCATGTGAAAAGTAACTACTGATTTGAAGAGCCATACATCAAATAGTGACTTCCTACTTCCAATTATTATTGCTATTTCACATAATAGAATATTGATTTCATCTAAAGTACTTGCAATATTTTCTTATGAGCTAAAAATTTTCTTATTTAAATTCTATCAATCCTTTTCTAAGTGATCCTTCTTTCCATAATTGTAATATTTTATTCTTCTTCTTACTTCTTAATTTTGATCTACTATGATTTTGTTTCTTAATTGGACCATGTTCCATTGATCTTCTACTTTTCACCAATAAAGTTTTGACTTATTATAAACTAGATTGCATGTCTTCCTTTTTTATACGTTGACTTTCTTCCTCTACAGTAGTGACTACAATGAACATTCATGTGACTCTATTCTTTAACCCAACGATGTGAGTTGAGAGAATAGAGCAGTCAAATTATTTATGTGGTTGGCCATTGAAGTGGATTCTAGCATCTGAAGAGTTATAAAGTTTTCTCTTAAGAAAATATTTATTATAGAGTGACTTGATCTTGTAAGACTTTATGAGATGATTATATATTTTTTAATCTTCTACACTTGACCAAACTTTGTCAATAAAAGCTAGATAAAGATTTGCAATAACATGTATGTCCATTTCATTCCATTTAGCCTCATTTATGAAGTTCATCAATCTTATACTAATGGTTGTAAGGCAATTATCCTTTGTAAGGATAACTTTCATCTTCAACATCAACGACAAGAAACTATTCCCTTAGAACTTCTCAATCTTAAGTTTAGTTGTCATTGTTTCTATCTCTAACTACTTTGAGCTAAGATAAATATCACCCACTATTTTACGTATATAATAATTGTATATGTGAATAATACCTAACTTATTCTTATGTGGAGAATCCACTATAAATGAAAACAACATAACATATGATAAGTAGATATATATATATACACTCTAATTAGGTGTTAATACCACTTGTTAAAATGATTAGGTGAGTATAGTAAAATCACATCTCAATTAAGATTGGAAGAAATATTATGAGTAAAAAGAGGAACTATAATACAAACTCTCACTCACTAACTATAAGTTATAAATATTAATTCATAATTTATAACCTATAAGATTGGAATTCTTACAAGCTCTACTCTTAGATATTTGAATTTGTTTCTTAATTTATGAAACAAGAAAATTGATGGGTATTTACAAGTGTATTAAACTAATTAGAGTCACACATTTCAATTTGTTATAATTAGAATATTTAATTTTGTACCAAAAATTATTTATCTTTATCTAATTATTTTTATATGAATAACATCTAAATATTATTAGTAATATCTAAACTCTTCCAACAAACCTATAGAACCACTGGCCAGCTAACTTAACTTCATTTGACTAATGTAACATGGTAATTTGTCAAACATAGTTTATATACATTCCATGTTAAGTGATGTTTTAGTTGATTATTGGTCATTAGCAATTATAGTCATTCTAACGTACGGGAAACATACTTAACGGTTTCGTTATTGACTAGACAGGAGAAAGATGCATTGCACCACGTGTCCACTTTGGCCTGGCAAGAGAACGTTTTAAGGTTGATCTTAACTTGGACCAGTGCCTTTCCCTCCAACAGTCCCTTTCAGTAGCGTTAGTGATGCGATTCAAGTTGACAAGGCGTATGCTAATTTGATAGTATTTTTGCATGTTGAACTTTCAATTCTGAAGCCATCGAAAAAGAAAAAAAAAAACTGGACTGACCAGTCCATCTTTTAAATTCCTTGTATTGAAAAACAGGAATTTTAATTCTGAAAGTTAAGATAATTTTCATATTCAAGTTGATGATGCTGACAAATAAGGAAGCTGCATGCCTTGTGTGTTTCACCAGTTATTTTGTCCTTTCTTCTTAACTTCGTCTATATATATGCCAATTATATCTCAGATTTTATGGAACGAAGGAAAATTTGACATTCGGAGTATAAGAAAATGTCGTCAGTTATGAGTGTTCTCTTCTTACAAATCGTGGGGTTTGTGTTTTTTACTACTTTCCTCGTAAGCTGCCAAGCTTCTTCCCTTCGTCGTCATAATTTTGTGGTAAGTACGCAAAGAATACTGGTAAATAAGTGTACTGTTTTTGGCTAGACATATATACTAAGATGATTTACTTATGATTCTAGTTTTATCCTCTCAATATTTGGCGAGGTATAAGTATTTAACTATTTAATAGACAAGTTTGACTTTGATTAATAAAACTGAAACTTGTTTCTAATTAAGACATGCATTTGAGTTAGATAAACGAAGGTCGAAGAACCCCAATTCCTCTGTTTCTCTCTCTCTCTCTCTCTCTTCTTCTTCTTCTTCTTCTTTTTTCTCCATCTTTATGCATTCTGATTACAACTTTGCATGCATAAACTTTTGGTCCTTATTAATATAAATAACTTTAAAGTAAATGTAATATAAAAATTATTGCATCTTTTTAGTGTTGAATTAGGATTAAATCGACTTTGCTTCAATAAAAATTTAACTAATTTAATATAAAATAGTATTTAAATTTATAAACAAATTAAGCTACCAGATCACCATCTCATCTCTGGTTATAGAGTACTATGATTATATCCCTGGACTGAATTAAAGATAGAAAACATTACCCTTGAACTAATTCATTCTTAGCATGCAATCTCACATTTTAAATACATAGCTCAAAATCTGAAGCTCTTAGTAACAATAAGATACTTTATTAAATAGTTACAGTTATGTCAGGCACCAAATTAGCTTCCTCCCTCAACTAAGGAGGGATACATATATATATGTAGGTGTTGAATCTCTGTAGTAGATCCAAAGTTCCTAATATTGCCGAATTATATTGTAGATAAAGGAGGTTCCGTACAAGAGGCTTTGCAGTACAAACAACATATTGACTGTAAATGGGAAATACCCCGGACCTACGTTATATGCTGACAAGGGAGATACCATTGTTGTGAACGTCGTCAATAAGAGCCCATATAACATCTCCATACATTGGTACTCATTTATATGCTTTGTTATTTGCAGCAAGAAAACATATAGGCTTTAAGCAATTACTATGAAATTCTGAGAGTGTAGCACTAGGCTATTGGTTTCAGTGATTTTCTTGATTATATTCCGATCCTTATACTACGATAAAGATAATGAGAAGGCAGACTTAAACCTTGTCCTAAGTTTGATTCTTGAATAGTTTTATGTTCCTTATCCAATTACTAAATGAATTTTTTTTCAGTGCGACATAATTATTTATTGTGATAATGTCATTTCAATGATGTTTTGTCCTGGTTTGAAATGTGAAGAGAAATAAGCTTATCAAAACTTAATGGCTTGTTAAGAGATTAAGAGATAAAAAGCACCGATGTCTTGAATCGTGCAGGCATGGAGTAAAGCAACCTAAATATCCATGGTCAGATGGCCCAGAATACATAACGCAGTGTCCAATCCAGCCAGGAGGAAAATTTAGCCAGAAGATCTTCTTGTCGACTGAAGAAGGAACATTGTGGTGGCACGCTCATAGTGACTGGTCACGCGCCACCGTATACGGCGCCATAGTCATTTATCCCAAGAAAGGAACCAATTATCCTTTCCCAAAGCCCCATGCAGATGTACCAATTATTCTGGGTATAAAACATATGGCCTTTGAAAATTAATAATAATTTGTTATCGTAGCACGTTAAAACTGGACTTTCAACTGTTTTTTTTTTCTGAATTGGGATGTATTAATTCATGAAATTATGCAGGAGAGTGGTGGAAAAAAGATATATGGGAAATTTATAATTCATTTCTGCAGTCAGGAGGAGACCCCAATGCCTCTGATGCTTTCACTATCAATGGTGAGCCTGGCGATCATTATAATTGCTCAAAACCAGGTAAGCTAGCTAGTACGCAGTGCTATTTAAATATTGAAGTTTTGTATTAAGCAAAGTCGTGATTTCCACTTATAGCTCTAGTCAAATTTCCCCCTCACAAGCGATTTTATGATTACTATTATTAGATTGCTATATGTAGCTACCACTGGATTCCTTTCCTCCTAAGTGTTGTACCATTGTACTGTGGGAAAGCCCAAGCCACTCGCACTCTTACCTAAGAGCGTATTCGTAACACAGAATACAGCTCATTGTCGTTGTCAATACATGTCTGAACGGTAGCAAGAAGAACAATAGAGTTTCATTGAGATAGCACCGAGAATTGATAAGCCAAATGCTTTAGTAAATTTTATGATTTCAGTATGTGACTATTAACATGTTTCACATACCAAATCAATTACATAACCATCAATTTAGTAAATTTTATGACTATTATGATTAATAAAAATTAAATTATTATTTTATGTCAATTTATAGTATGCAAAAAGTATTTTAGTTTGTAAGGCTTGTCCTTTTTTTTCCTTCACATTATTCTTTCAATTTATTTCATATGTTTTCTATCCACCTTTGTCACAAAAAACTATTACATTTACAGATACATTCAAGCTAATGGTTGATTATGGCAAGACATACCTTCTTCGTCTAGTTAATGCTGTTCTTCAAGACATGTTATTCTTCTCCATTGCCGATCATCAACTAACAGTGGTTGGAACAGATGCAAGCTACACCAAGCCATTGAAAGTTGATTATATCACAATCTCCCCTGGACAAACTATTGATGTATTGTTAGAAGCCAACCAGCCTTTGGACCGCTATTACATGGCTGCCAAGGCCTACTCCAGCGCTAATGGCGCAACCTATAATCCAACAACCACCACAGCCATTGTTCAATATAATGGCAACTACACTTCATCTTCAACTCCTTCTTCTCCTTATCTTCCTTCCGTTAATGACACCAATGCGTCAGTCAATTTCACTGGTAGACTTCGAAGCTTAGCCGATAGTGACCATCCAATAAATGTCCCATTGAACATTACCACTCCACTGTTCTTCACGTTATCTATGGCCACATTTCCATGTCCTAATGGTTCGACATGTGAAGGACCTAAAGGTACAAGGCTTGGTGCTAGTATTAACAACATAAGCTTTATTTTACCTTCATCCATGGATATACTCAGAGCCTACTACTACAATCACGCTAATGGTGTGTATGACACCAAATTCCCTAATCAACCACCTCTGTTTTTTAATTTCACTGAGGATAATATTCCATTGGTTTATCGAACTCCAAGAAAAGCCACGGAAGTGAAAGTGCTAGAGTACAATTCGACAGTGGAGATTGTATTTCAAGGAACAAATTTGGTTGCTGGGACAGATCATCCCATGCACATACATGGAACAAGTTTCTATGTGGTAGGTTGGGGATTTGGTAACTTCGACAAAGATAAGGACATCTCCACATATAACCTTGTCGATCCTCCTCTTCAAAACACCATTGCTGTTCCTAAAAATGGCTGGGCTGCCATTAGATTCAAGGCCAAGAATCCTGGTGCGTTTCATGACTTTAAAGCGATTTAAAAAAAAACTCTTATTTTTACTGAAAGTTTTAATTTTAAAATTGAATTTTAGGAATAATTATATAACTAATGATTATAACTACAATTTAACTAAATTTGTTGAAGTATACGTATACGTCTTGTCACAGGAGTGTGGTTCATGCATTGCCACTTAGAGCGTCACTTATCATGGGGGATGGATATGGCGTTTATTGTGAAGAATGGCAAAGGCCGTGGAGCACAAATACTACCACCGCCTCCCGATATGCCGCCATGTTAGTAGTGGAATAGATATTTGCATCCCTTACAGTTGGTGGTGGAGAAAGGGGGATCTCATCTATATCTTGATTATTTGCAAATAGTTATATACTTTTTCATGCAAATGTATGTTTATTGCGAATGACCACTAGGATACTTACTACATGGGTCTAAGGTGGGCACTCGTCGCCCACAGTACTTAAATAAAATTTTATCAGTATCAATTTTTCCCATATCATACCAAGAATTTTAAAACGTTTCATATAAATTATTCAAAAAGCAATTTGCTCCAATCGTTAAGAAAAATTGGATTTTATCGCTGTATATCAATACTGATTGGATTAATTACTTAACTAATTAATTTGTCGCCAACTTGATAAAACATTCCCTATACTACTGTTTTCATTAAACTCAAAATGCTTTAAAAGCACCACACAAATTACTTAGAAACTCTATCAATACAAACTTGTGCTAATAAGGGCTAAATTTCAGTAAAACTATAAAGTAAGCAAAACAAGTTGATAGTTATATGAACTTTAAATACTATCAATAATTTGCATTCAATTTTATCTTTGAATTAGCAACCACAGACCACAAGGACACCGAGACACCGGTATCCTTGGGGCCTGTGGTTGCTTGAATCACCGTCATCGTGGTCGCCTAGGTGTTATCTTATTAGTCTAAAAAATTACTACTTCCTCCATTTAGCAAAGCATAGAAGGAAAGTGGGAGGAAGAGAAATATTACTTCAAATGTAGAGAAATGAACGAACAGGAATACATTTCGTAGTGGAATAGATATTTGCATCCCTTACATTTTGATTTAATTAGCTGAAGCATTTACCTGTCAAATATTTTCAGAAGCTGAATCAGGTCAAAAATCAAGTTTTTGTTTGTCGTCTTATCTTGGGAAAAGCTATTATTCAATAATGTTTTTGGAAATGTGCCTTGAAAGTAGTCAAAGAAGAGAAGAAGAAAAAAACAGGACTACCCACATAAATATGATAAAGTTGATAGAGAAGTTCAAACAACGATCCATACACGCCACACCACTTCACCAACAAAGTTCCACATGGCCTTGCCTTTCCTTCTTCCTTTATTTTCTGGTGTACAAAGGACCACTTTACGCCCAATGAATTTCACTTTGCACCACTGAAATTTAAACCTTAAGAGGACGAAAACATACTCATTATAAATTGGGGCCAATCTTAGTGGTCCGCCCTCATTCACATTAAACACATTAACAGTTGAAGAAGATAGACACGCATAACACTCAATTAGTCTAGAACCTCAATAGGCTCGAAACCCTTGTCAATCGATGCCTTGACTGCATCAAGTATCAGCTGTGTCTTTCTTGTACGCGATGGCCAAGTTTGATCAGGCTTTGCACCATTTGACTTAATATTTCCAACCAATCGAGCAAATTCCCTCACCATGCAAGCCTCCTGGGGGAGATCAGTAGCAACAATGTGATGGCTTGCTGTTGATGTCCAACCCGTCACCATTTCAGTAAACCAACATTTTGATGCCGCGGCGAAAGAGCTCTCCTTCTCTTGAACAGGAACTACGAAATCATTGAGATGCAGAGTACCTGCTGTTCCTACAGCGGTAACATCCATTGTCAAATGTGACAAGAAAGAACAGTGGAAGCTTGCTAATTTGCCATCTTCCCAGTGAAGAGAAGCTCCACAAGATAAAATCACCCCAGCTTCATTTAATACAGGCCCTCGCAGGGCTACGACAGTCTTTGGCAGTTCGTAGTCAACAGCCCAGAGAATAGCCCTGATGCAATACCATCCAACATCACCAAGGGCTCCAAGACCATCAAGATCTGGCTTCACACGGATGTCATTCTTGAGAAAATCCTCACCCCCTGAAAGCGTAAAGCAAGCTTGTATCTGCAAGAACAAATTCTTCTGAATATGTCCTTTCATAATAGCAAGTACCATAAAGACTAACAGGAAAACCGAATAACAAACAAGAAAAATGATATATTCTGATGTTGGAAAGTTAGCAGAAAAGGGATATACTGGTATAGTATATTTATTTCAAGACGATCCATTATTTTCTTAAAAATGCCGGGCTAAAGGGGATGAGTGTTCTCAACTTTTTCAATATCACGAGACCCTAAGCTGACTGGGGAAGGAGAACTTGTTCCGTTGAACTACAAGCTCATAGGTAACAGGGATGAGTATCACCTACAAATAAGATATTATGTCAAGAACTGGGGAGCCATGGCTCTAATTCCCCCGACATACTTCATCCAGAGTAGTACGTCTGTGCCTACAGAACTGGACTCAACTTTAAATCACAACCTCCTCTACCTATCTACATGATACAAAACTCCTGAATTCCTATAACTCGTAAAAATGAAGTTACAATTTGTTACAACCAATTTAGTTTAAAGGATAAATTATACAAGTAGAAGTAGCAAGAACGTTTAGTAAATAATTTACTAATTAAATAGCCGACAACAAAATAAGGAAAACAGATAAAAAGGTTCTCAGTATTAATCCCAAAACGAGGCATTGAAATGACCAAATTTTCCATAAATCACTTTCTTGTGGTTAAAAGAAAAAGCAACATCGAAGGCTAAAACTCACCGATTTGAGCTCTCCGAAGCTTTCCTTATCACTCAAGAATTCCTTCATCTTCTGAGTCCTAGGATTATGCATCCACATCGTCCCGTCCATAATCTGAATTCCATTAGCCTCGGAAGCCTCCAATATCTTATCAAACTCTCCAACGTTGAGACTCGCAGGCTTTTCAAGAAGGACGTGTTTTTTTTTCTGGGCGGCCAAGGAGGCCCATTTGACGTGGAGGCTGGTGGGGAGAGGGATGTAGACGGCGTCGATATCTGGGTCGTCGAGTAGTGCCTCGTAGGAACCGTAGATCTTGACGTCGGGTGGATAGTTGTTGGCTTTTGCAAAGGCCACAGCTTTCTCTACAGAGCGGCTGGCCACGGCAGCGAGATGGGCGTTGGGGGCAAGACTGATTGCCCGCGAGACCTTCCGGGCTATGTCTGCGCATCCCACCACGCCGATTTTTATCGTGGTCTCTGTCATATCTGATTCTTGATGCTTAATCTCAGGAGTGAGTTTGTGTTTGAATAGGGAGTGACAAGTTGAAGGTGAAGTTATCATTTTCAATTATTGTGTGCTGGACTGATGTGGACTTGTTTGATTTTAAGTGTTGTTACCAAAAGCAAATTGTGATTCGAATTGAATTATTCTGCTATATGTCCTGAAGCGATTTTCCAGAATTCATTAAAAAACAAAGTAAATAAAATTTTAAATTTTATTTAATTTTATAATATCAGTTAAACAAAAAAATTTAAAATTTAAAATTTAAATATAATCCAACTTTAAGTTTATTATTAAATTAATAAATAATTGTATATAAAAATAAATTTATTTTAAATTAAAGAATCATTATTAAAAATAAAGCCTTCATGAATTAAGTCCATGTGTTTGTATCATCAAAAGTCCTTCTGAAGATTTAGTATTCATATTTAAATTTATTAAATCAAGGGAAGTTATTATCAATATTTTGACAATAACAAAGTATAATTATAATTAATGATTTATTATTTAATTAAAAATTAATATGAAATGATGTGAAAAACAATTTGTTAAGATTAATTACATTCAAGTCAAGAAAAAAACTAGGAGCAAAGAAGATCAAGGCATAATAAGTCTACAAATTCATTTGTAATCTTTCTTGTATTTCTTTGAAAGTTACTTTAATGCTTCAGGAGCTCTTTTTGTATAAGCATAGTATGTCTTCAACTTAATGTATAAATATTTTCTTCTAAAAGGATAAATAAAGGTTTTAGTTTTAAAGAAAATTTTCTTGATTTTTAAAATACATTTTGGAGAATTTTAAAAATATTTTTTGGATCCAAATTTAGTCAAAAAATTGAGGTTTGATTTTTGAAAGAACTCAAACAATTTTTGAATATGTGTTTTCATACTTATTGGTTGACCAATGTCTTTAGAACTTTGAAAAAGTTGTGTACAATGAGTTTGTTTATGACATTGATTGATATATTAATCTACCAATAAGGTACATTGATTAACCAATGTGTTAGATTGATTGTTACTAACTGTTATAACAACTAGTTTTTGTATCTAATGATATTTTGGAGCTAATTCGGTATAAATACTTAGGAATTCAGTTGTTAGACATATTTATGACATTTGGAGGAGTTACAATAACACATTTACAAGAGTTTTGGATCATTTACACATATTCATGTATTGATTATAAAGTGATTGAAAGCCCTTGAGCATTAAATTAATGATTCATTTACATTGTAAAACACCCATTGAGGCTGGTTTTCTTATATTTGGGTGTTCCAAGAAGTATTGAGGTTCCTTTTCAACCTTTAAGGAAGATTTTACAATGGTTTCTGTTTGCTTAATAAAGAATATCGTAAGAAGGTTCCTCTTCACTTAGTCACAAGAAGAGATGAGTGGATCATTAGAGAAAGTTGGGGAGTAAATATAGGTAAGGTTTGTTTACCGAATTACTATAAAAATCGATTTGTAACTTATCTTCTCTATACTCTTTACTTTATTCTTAGTTGATTGATTAAGCTTAGTTAAATTGTCACTGCATTTTATCATTCATTTTGAAATATATTAAGGGTTTTTATTAAGTTGCAATTTCTTTAAAGCTCCCCAACATCCAGTTGACCTCTCTTTTTTATGCCATTAGGGACCAACAAGTGGTATTAGAACAAATCTCTTTATTATAATTTCAAATAAAATTTTGATAAAAAGATCTTCATAGCACATCTACATCCTTATCTAGCCAAGAGAGCCAAAATATTATTAGGACTCCTTTCTTTGATGGAAATGATTATCTTTATTGAAAACTAAAATAAAATTCTTCTAGATGGTTGAAAATTTTGACTTGTGAAAACTTGTTTTAAGTGGTTAGTTCATTCCTATTAAAGATAAGAGACTACTTTCTTTGAATAATAAGGCTATATATGTAATACCAGACCCCTCTGTATCTTTTTCTTTGTTGTATGTATTAGGATGTGTATATGTATACATAATTCTTTCTTATGTACTACGTGATGCCTTATTTGAACTTAGAGTTCACTATGCGAAATCTTGGAGATTTTTTATGTCTAAGCTTCTAAGAGTGTAACACGAATAAAAAGTTAATTGGGCATCGCTCATATGCCCAGGATACGGGTGTGTCCTATACGTGTTATGGATTTACGCCACCGGCGTAAGTCTTGAACGCTGGCAATGTACACCATTGGCGTTGAGCCGGCGTACAACTTACACCGCCAGCGTTCACCCGACGTAAATACCATAGCTACTATAGCATAACTCTAATTAAATCAAAAATTGGACTTATGCCGCCAACGTACAAACCCAATTTAACCCTCTTCGTGCCAACTCTCCGCTCATTTTATACTTAAACTAAAAAATTTACACAGACATAAGAAAGGGAGAGAAGACGAAGGACGACATCATCGTCACCACCATCACCTCCACCACGTTTGCTTCTTTAACTAAAACCAAACGTATCCTAACCAATTTGAGGGCAAAAAACTCGAGTATAGCATTGGATTCACAAGATTGTCAATGATTTGTAAGAAATCGTCAGAGACAGTTACGGTGAAGTTTTAGAAAAACCTCCAAATTTTATGTTATTTACATTAGGGCTCAAATAGGTTGTTATTCATGCTTGATTATGCATGTTAGATATTTTGGGTAAATGAATTTAAATGCATTTGAGGTTGAATTGGGGAGAATCGGTTGGACAGACTGTTTGAGGAAGAAATTAGGGTTTCAGTTTGGGATACACCGTTGACGTTGAGCCGATGTATCTCACGAAATTGGGCGTTTACGCCGCCGGCGTAGAGCCAGTGTACTGTGAAGTACACCGCTAGTGTAGAGC
>JANIMX020000103.1:2001443-2014503 GCA_024582655.2 Erythroxylum kunthianum
TTTATTTATTAAGTATTGTTATCGTCAAAAATATTTCAAATCAGCTGGTGTATTGGCTAAGGTTGATAACACTGATTTTCAAATCACTCGATAAAATTAGGAGAGAGATTCTATCTCCTAACATGTGGGTTCTCAAACTTTTCCAAAAAGCGTCTGGTGTGAAGAGCGATAGAGCTAAATTAACTACAAAAACTAAACGATCAATTTTCTTCATGTGGATCGTTTAAAAATGACTTCTCTATTAATTAAGAGTAAGGTTGCGTACTACTAGATCTCATCAGATTCTACGTATCAGCGTGATTTTTACCGAGAGTTGTTATTATTATTGTTGTTGTAGATTTGATAATCATGATTCAAGATTATCAACTATACATTCAAATTCTGAAGATATGTTTGTTCTTTCCTGAAATGGTAACTCTCAAGACAAAGAACGAGAGATTTCATGTTTCAAATTTATGGTCTTGTCATGACAAGGCTAAGATAGGCAGATTGTGTTACCAAAACTCATATACACTAATACACTGTTAGTAAAAATTTGACAAATATGTTTTTCTTAAGTTTGTTTAAGATAATTATTTTTATTAAGATTGAATATTAATAGAGGGAAAAAATTATTAAGGATTAATGTTTTTCTTGTGAAGAAAGTAATAGTTATTTTATTAATATTAGATATTAATAGAGTGAAAAAATTATTAAATATTAATTTTTTTCTTGTGAAGAAAGTAATTTTTATTTTATTCATATTGAATATTAATAAAGAAAAAAATATTAAGTATTATTTTTTTTCTTGTAAAGAAAGTAATCGTTTTTTATTAAGATTGAATATTAATAGAGCAAAAAAATTATTAAGTATTAATGTTTTTCTTGTGAAGAAAGTAATAGTTATTTTTATTAAGATTATATATTAATAGAGTAAAAAATTATTAAATATTAATTTTTTTCTTGTGAAGAAACTAATTGTTATTTTATTAATATTGAATATTAATAAAGCAACCAAAATAATAAGTATAATTTTTTCTTGTAAATAAACTAATAGAGAAAAAATTATTGTTTTCTTTTATTAAGATTGAATATTAATAGAGAAAAAAATATTAAATATTAATTTTTTTCTTGTGAAAAAATAATGAATCTCATTTTTTAAAATAAGAAGGTATTTAAACAAACACAGAGAGCAAATTTATTAAATTGACTTGAAATAAGAATTACATATAAAATATTACTTGTCTATATAATATATGACTTTTTTTTTAATTTGAGATCTTTAATTTTTTTTATATAAGAATTGTTATATTTTGAGACTATTTTGGACTTATTCTAATTAAGAGTATCTCGATTGAATTTTAACTTTAACTATATGAAGTTAATTAAATAAATAATCACCCTTAATTAGATTTTTTTTTCAATTATTATTGATTTGAAAATTATTTATTAAGTTAGAACATAAAAAATAAGAGATAATAAATTTAAAAATGTTAATTTTTTTAATTCAATACTTAATCTTTTAAAATTTAAAGGGCAAACCCAATGCACAAAGCTCCCCGCTTTGTGAGGGTCATTAAATATACTCAACCTTCCCTTTGTATTTTAAAAAAAATGTTATTTTCGTGACTCGAA
Organism: Erythroxylum kunthianum; assembly: GCA_024582655.2. NCBI lineage: Eukaryota > Viridiplantae > Streptophyta > Magnoliopsida > Malpighiales > Erythroxylaceae > Erythroxylum > Erythroxylum kunthianum. The sequence goes on from JANIMX020000103.1 coordinate 2,003,058, forward strand.
CCCGTGATGTTTAGGTGACAAAGGATAAATATTACCAATTGCTCAAAGGCTTGCAAAACATAACTTTTATTTTAATTTTTAATCTTTTAAAATTTATAACCTATAAATATATAAAAAATTACTAATTTATTTACTACGCATAACTTTTATTTTAATTTTGAGTGTTTTATTTTATGTTATCAGCAGAATTAATTCATGATTAAAAAACTCAACTGGTTAGGCCGGTTCAACTGTAAAAACTTTGAATAGTCCAATTTTTTCGTTCGATTTTTAACTTCCCGGTTTCGATTTACTTTAATAACTTTTGTTATTAAAAATAATTAATTTATAAATTAATCAGTCAATTTTCGTGAATTAATAAACTCATATAAACCAAAATAAATTAATTAATGTTCATTTAACAATTTTTTTTTCAATTAAACTTCAAATTCTTCAATAGATAAGGATAATCTCTTTCAATCATATTTTAAATTTTTAAATTTTATTTAATTTTTAGCTAGTTTTATGACAACGTCATCTTATTGAATAATATGATGTGATTTAACTAGTTTAGTGAAGTTAAGATTATGAAGCTATCAAGCTAGAATTGCCTATAAATAGTTGAGTCTTACTTTAGGTGAACAAGAGATAGAGAGTAAGGTCACAAAGTTCAAAAGTGACACTAAGAGAATTATATTCTCATCCTTGTTGAATTGTTTTTTTAGGATTGAGTTGAGAGATTGTTGATTGTGATATCAACTTTGGTTTTGATTAGCAGAAATGGCTTCAATGGCAACAGAAGCTCTAATGATCTACGTTTCAAGCTTTGTATACATATTTTCCATTGCAGCACTCGTCAGGTACATTATCAAAGTCTGGTGGAGGCCAATTCAGACACAATCTACTCTGAGGTCACAAGGAGTGAAAGGTCCTTCCTACAGATTCTTGCATGGAAATCTCAAAGAAATGGACAGCATGAGGACGAAGATGTACAGTAGTCCAATGGAATTATCGCATCGGATATATCCCAGAGTTCTTCCTCACACTTATCAGTGGACCAGGCTATATGGTACTTAAACTACTAAATTTACCATCTATCTGTTATTATAAATTTTGAAGTTCTGATATATTGATGTTATCTGCATAATTGGTGTAGGGAAGAACTTTGTTTTGTGGAAAGGTTGCCAACCGGAACTCACTATCACTGAACCTGATCTGATTAAAGAGATAATGAACAATAAAGATGGAACATATTCAAAGCCAGAGCTCCAATCTTATGTAAAGAATATTTTTGGTGATGGTATTGCGGTGACCAACGGAGCAAAATGGGTTAAGCTACGTAAACTGGCCAATCATGCTTTTAATGGAAACAGCTTAAGAGTAATTTATATCTCATTCTATGGTTTGGGTTGATATAGATTAATCCGCTTTTGCAGGAGCTACTTACTGACAGCTGATAATCTTCTTGGCAGAATATGATTCCAGCAATGATTACAAGCATCGAGACGATGCTTAAAAAATGGGAAGAGCATGAAGGAAAGGAGCTAGAAGTGTTCCAGGAATTCAAAATTCTTTCATCGGAAACAATTTCCAGGACAGCTTTTGGAAGCAGCTACTTGGAAGGACAGAAAATATTCGATATGCTGATGCAAATGGTTATGATTCTTGGAAGAAATCCTAATGGAAGTAAACTTCCTGGAATTATGTGAGCTTTCTGTCTATATCTGTCTCTTCTTGCTCAAACATACACATTCTAACTTCTAAGCTTATATGATGTTACTGTTGCAGAAAATTTTTCAGAACAACAGATGATACTGAATCGGATAAACATGCACAAGGACTAAGAAAATGCATCATAGAGCTGGTGAAGAAAAGAGAAGAGGAGGCAAGGAGGGGACAAGCAGGCTTCTATGGAGATGACTTCCTCGGACAGCTGATGAAGTTATATCATGAATCTGACAAGGCCAAGCAAATTACATTAGAGGACTTGATTGATGAGTGCAAGACCTTCTATACTGCAGGACAGGAGACAACCTCTAGTGCACTCACCTGGACGATCTTTCTTCTGGCAATTAACACAGATTGGCAGGAAAAAGTGAGGGAGGAGGTCCTGGAACAATTTGGCAGAAAAGTTCCAAGCCCTGAAGGAATTGCAAGATTGAAGACTGTAAGGAAAATCCCTCGTACAATGAAATTTATTTCATTTATGATTCACTCTAAAATCTCTACCGTGATGCTTGTAGATGAACATAACTATCCATGAATCTCTCAGACTATATCCACCAGCTCCGATTACTGCACGAGAAGTCCAAAAGGGATCGAGATTAGGAAAGTTAATAGTTCCAGCTACTATGGAAATCTTTATTCCAATACTAGCACTGCACTCTGATCCTCAAATCTGGGGAGATGATGTCCACCATTTTAGGCCAGAGAGGTTTGAAGGAGGAGTAGCTAAAGCTTCTAACAACAATGCCTCTGCATTTCTACCATTTGGTTTGGGACCGCGATCTTGTGTAGGCATGAATTTTGCAATTTCTGAAACAAAGATTGCTCTTGCAATGATTCTGCAGCGCTACAGGTTTACTCTTTCACCATCTTATCGCCACTCACCGGTCGCCGTCATAGGAATGTGCCCACAACATGGGCTTCAAATCATGCTCCAGAGGCTATGAAAAAAATTTGGACGTAAACACAGTAATAAACAAGGCCTGATTGCTGAAGCTTTTGTATGCTCTCTTAATTTGTTTAAGACACAATCGATCATTCGGATGAAGCTTGAATGTAATATGTTTAATACAGCACTGTAATAACATTATCTAATGTACAATCAAGTTTGTATTGACAGGTAAGAATAAATAACTATATCAATGTACTTGTATCTGGTGAACTTGATAAATCCGATTCTGTCGCAGCAGCTGTGACAAATTCGGTTGACTGTTGATAGTTTCTGTAATTGTTATACTTTTCTGTTTATATGTTCGAAGATCTGAGTATACTGTTGAGGAGTTTAACTTCAACCAAGAAGTATGGTTCAACTTTCTTGAGTTTAGCAGGACTTGGTGTAGACTAATTGAAGAATCATAATATCTGAAGGGATGGCTACGGTCACAAATCATACTATGTCTGCGTTTCTTCCATCTGTTTTGGCACCTTAAACTCGTGTCCGCTTGAATTTTTGATTTTACAGATATCAAGAATGAGTTTTCAACGATTCTGCAGAGCTGCAGATTTACATTTTCACCAATGTATGTACAGCCACCAGTTCAGGTTTTCATACAACATGGTCTGTAAATCATGCTTGAGGCATTGCGAATTAGAATCTTAAGGGATTGATCCATTGGTTGCTCTTAACGCTTCAAACTCTTCAACCTATGAAACTCTAAGCATCCCATTAACCAGAAGCTGTAACCTGTTAATTGTTATCTTAATTCATCCCAAATGATGAACAGCTCACTCACACCTTGTTCTGTCAACGGCATCTCAATGATAATACAGCCGATGTGTAGGATCCATCGTTGTGCCATTATTATATCACGTTACAACTCTCCAAATAAGTAGTTACGACGGCTACTCCACTCCACGATTCCAAAAAATGTCCAATAAAGGCAGGGGTAAGCACACTCCGAGGTTAGATACAGAGATATATATACGAAAATTACTTAAATACTGAAAAAGGGATGATCTTTAAGCAGTCACTCATTAAATGTGATCTACATAAATGTGCATATGACTATTGCTCATAGTATTAGAACAATAGAACGGTAATTGGAACCTAGAGCGGTGATCCATTTAGAAGACAAAGGCCGAGTAGTAAGGTGCAAGACGGAGAGAGCAATTCCATTTTCCTTTGGATTTTTTCTTCTCATCAATCCATTGCTGCCTCCATCTTCTTTCCTTTTTTCCGCTTATCCGTTTCTCTACTTAACAGACAAAAGCTGGTTGATATTGTCAATTATCGTGAGGAAGTGATCATGATTCGACTTCCCCTCACGGGAGCATTTGTTGTTGTTTGGAAGAACAAATTGAGCCAAACACATCACTGTGTCGCCCAAACCTGCATATACTTGACAATTTGCTGTCCAATTAGTCATTTGTGAGCCCGAACCCTTATGGGATTAATCAAATGCATATGTAGGAATTAGGTAACAAATAATCAAAAACCACTTATCAGTCACATTTTTCCCCCAGCTGTGATGTCAGATATATATGTGTGTCCAATCAACCGAAAAAGATATATTCCAATCGGTGCAAGTACAAAACACTATTATCGGTAGTTTAGTGTAGCAGACAGCAAGTGTCCTTAGTCTGAATGTGGCAAGTTAAAATCTTCAATCCGTAGTGCCAAGTTAAGCTGACCTTCACCTCTTGTTTTGCAGTTTACAAAATGTAGTAGCAAGGGCTATCGCCTGAATGTGGTAAGCTGAAGACTCCTACTACTAGTTAACCTGATCTTGACTTCATGTTTACCAGTTTACTACATCGTTCTTCGTATGAAGCTGGAACAAGTTTAAGCAGTAACAAAGTGAGGATGATACCAGTACCGAAGAGAGAACAAAACCCAGTTGACGTCATCTTTACAACTAATAAATTAGATTCCAGCTGAGCAATTTTTGTCGATGATGAGCATCAATTCAAGTAGCTCAACACCAGAAACATATTAATCTGAGTTTTCTCACATTAAGGCACAAATTTATATAGTCTAACTAATCGTGCTTTGAACCTGTCACAATAAATCAACTGAAACTCTATTCATTGATATTGTCAACATGTACAAAGACATGAAGGACTTACGCTCAGTTTGCCTTGACAATAGTGGAACATGAGAAGAAGTCTTTTTCACTGGTTTGCTTGACGTGCTTGCATCTGAAAAGTCAAAGAAAAGGAAGATTAACAAACGAAAATGGAAATATGTGGTGGTTTTAAGAAATCAAGGGAATAACTTTCTGTACAATTTGGTAGATGCAAACAGCTAAGAAAAGCCTCGTGGAAGATAGCAGCTTGTAGCAGGTACATTCGGCATTCATACTCCAAGTGAACACGTACAGCTTGCAAAGCATCTGAGCAAAATTCAGCGACATAATTTATAAAATCCATCCAAAAATTGCAACTGAATTTGACTACTGGTTCTGGTAATCAGCAAGGAAAATGGGAAATTAAGTGTTAAGGATGTTACATATTTGAAACTGATATTGCTGTATTGAACTCCTCAGAGCAAATGAAGTCATTTCATTATGAAAAGTTCGCTTGATGGCAGTTACGACAAATTTTAGCAATCTATGTTGTACAAAATTGTGAAACCTATTTGTGTGCCAATACAAGAACCGATTTCCAAGAACATACAGCTGGCAGATGATGAGGCATTTTGGTGTAAAGACTTCTCCTTGGAAAAGGAAAGTAAAATTGAATGCAGATGCATGATAACTTGCATCCTCCCTCCTCATAAAACTGAAGATAAAAATATGAAATGAAGAATTGAAGTTCAGTTCTCCCTGTAATAGTATTTCATCTATTCAAAATAGACCAAAGACAACCGCAAAAAAACGGAAAAAAGACCAGAGAAAATGAGACATATGGATGAATGCAGTTCAAGTACCTAATGAACATTTAAACTTCAGGCCTTCAAATTCACATGACTGAAGAACCAATGGAATATCTGGAGCCATGTGGTACTGGGGTTTCCTTGGTGTTTGATGAATATCTAATAGTGCATCTATCACCTAGCATTTGAGTTAAATGTTAGTTTTTCCACATACCAAAGTGCATCATAGATTGAATACTAAATTGGTGCATTATAGGACATGGAAGAACATTAATAGCTGATTCGCACAGTTAAACCAACAATAGTCCTTCAATGTTAACAAATTTTTTTTTTCAAACCAATGAACTCTCCTTGTTTAATAATGTTACCAACATGCAGAGAAAATTGTCCTGCAATTGTAACATCAGAAGGCCAGAATAAAAAAGCTGTCATTTCCAATAGAAGTTCTGTGGATATTGCAAGCAAAGCTATAGAATGAGAATACACATCAACCCAATCCTCTGACTTATTTCATGCATTTAAAGTTAAGTGGGAGTTCATCTAAGAGTATGCTTGTACTTCTTGCATCACCTACAGTAAAATTGTCTCTGGCCATTCACATAAACTCATATTCAGGAAATGAACTATTAAGAGCAAGAAAGTATCCCAACCAAATTAAATGTAGAGGGAACAAAGAATACTTGTCTGTGCAGAAGTCTTTATCGTACAAAACTAAAAATTGAAAACATAATATAACAGCACACTTTCAAGACCCTCTGGTACGCACATCAGGAGATTCAAGACCTTGGCCTATCATAAATAGCACTGCAACCATGCACCGGACTTGATGCCAAAGGAAAGCCCTGCCCTTAATTTTTATTGCATAAAGTTGACTGCCTCCAATTCTGTAAAGAATTTATGCTCAAGTTGCAATAATTGAACCACACATTCAAAGACAGGAAATTTATTGTGGAATAGATGGCAATAACTCTTGCAATCTAAGAACAACAAAATAAAGTGAATCATGTAGGATAACTACATAATTCTCTTGGATTCGCACTTGAAAGATACATGGTAGGTTGTAATGGAATGTGTATGGAATTGAAAAATGTAGTGTAAAATGCAAGGGGGATTATGCAAGTGTGGATATGTTTTAAAGTTGAGTAAGTTCCATAAATTACAATGCTAATGAACAATCAAATATAAAAACTAATGAAGTAATGCAACAATACTACACAACTTATTACTTGCTACCAAACTTAACTTTAATTTTTTATTGCTCCATCTGAAATGTTCAATATCAGTGGAGTCTCTGTATGGACACTCGTAAGGATGTATGAGATAATGCATGTTGTACATATTCCTATTCATTTTTGTTTTTCTTCACCCTCTTATATTCCACATAAAAATGACGTGAAACAATTCAAGATCTACAGGAAGCCATCAGGAATCCACCATAGATTTAAAATTGCTATTAACTTATGAACTTTACGAAGCAGGACAGTGTTTTATGAACAAGTAGTTACTACAAGACATGCTTTATTGCAGCCAATGACAACATGGAGACAAGCATGAAGAGAATAGACTTTTGTACACAAAGCAAGAAAATTTGAGTTTTAACCTCTGATCACATGGATGGATTTCAAATGAGGATATGCTTCTCTTATAATTATGAACATTTGCCACATCCATCTTACAGAAATTTCTGAAGTCATGTTCCCCAATAAATTTCTGACCTGCTCTCTCCATATCCTGATGAATGACAAATGAAACAAGAAATACTGAATGTATCAGCACTATGTAAGTATCAACAAACCATTTAAACATCTGTGAGAAATATCTGCACACCAAAATATTCAAGGTGTCACTCCAAAATAAATATTTATACTCCCTTCTCAAACAGCTGAACCTGCATTTAACAGACAGAAAGGAACACAAATGAGCAACATCAATTACCAACACAACTTGAAGGAGACACTTTATAAAGCTACTTAGAAGAACCTTGCACTGAAATCATTTGGAACAGGACACCAGCCTATAATTCGAATATCACTTGGGAGGGCTCGATTCAACACTCTCACATAATCAATTTCTCCTTCTGATCAATGATGACAACATGATGATGGTGTGAGTTTTGGCAACAAACTTGATATTTTTGCACATTTTACATTTTCAACAATATTTTAGCATAATTATTAATCTGGGAATTTCATTATGATCTTTAATAACATATGAGCCAATGTAAGTCAATCTCGTGATTAGATCATCTAAGTGAATCCATATACTTGGTATCATGGGATTGATCTTTTTCATATTGCAACAAGGAAATTGGCAAATCAAGTGATTTAATTAAATATACTTGGTAACACATTTACTGCTAAATTGCTAATAAGTCGAATGAGTGAATTTCACATTTTCAGAGAAAAGACAATTCTTTGAAACAAAAGAAGCCATACAAAAATAAAAGTCATCTACTCTAATCGATTACACAAAGAGGAAGATCTTGGCTAACCATTTTGGTCTTCTAAATTAGTTTCCTCTGACTTTTCATTGCCTGTATCAATCCTTTTGAGTTTTGATCGTAAAAATAAAGAAATGACCTGCATTGAAGATTTATGATGCTCCAAAATTCAGATGCATAATCCTAGAAACAGGCTTAAAAAGGTATTATCAATAAAGCAAACAGAGAGTCAAGAATTAGTTCATTAAACAAAAAACCATTATTTTTCTTTCCATGTAGAATTGAGATTCAATTCTTTTCTTTAATTTGTCTTTCATTTTCTTTTTCAAGTTTTGGTGGCTAAGCTTATGCAAATCATGGCCATTTATACTATATTGACAGCAAATGATTTTCACTGTAAGAGACTTGGATTTAAAATTTCCTTTAAATGTCAAGTAGAGAGACAATGTATTATAGTGAAGGTTGTTGTTCTGTTTGTTATAAAATATATATACTCATATTCTAGCATCTTCTTGGTAATTTCTCTTATTCATGCCGATTGCAGGCGATATTGCAGATACATGTAGGCTTCTTGTCCTTTGATTTATTTCAAATTTAGTAAAAGAAAATACTAACTACACCAGATGAGAGAAGAAAGCACACAGTTCATACTTATATCTCCATCAAACTACTGTGTCTTACTAAGTAATGGTTCCATCATTTTAGGCAAGTCAGACACTACTCTGCTCACTTGGAAAAAACAAGAAAGCATGGAGAGATTTTAGTTTCTGGTTATGTGTTGGCCTCTTATAAGCTATAGGGAACTCCAAAGTAATAGAAAAGGGGCAAAGCTCTGGTGTTTCTAGCCATTTATCATTTCTGACTCAGTAATGCTTCTACCATCTAAGAAAGATCAGTTGTTACAAATTCCACTTGTATTGACAGATTACTTGGACAGTAGTAATGGTTACTATATACAGCTCTCATTAGGAGAATAATGGCCACAAAAACATAAGTGAGGGAACGATTGTATCTATTCATATGCCTGAGACAGGTCTGGTTTAGAAGAAAAACATAAAAGAAATACTCAAGTCTCCCTAAGACAGGTCTGGTTTAGAAGAAAAACATAAAAGAAATACTTGAATCTCCATGAGAAAATTGCTGATGGAGAGTTCCCTTATGTTTGGGCAAGAACCTCCAAAGCAACTAGATCTTAAGCTATTCCTATGTTAGGTAGGGGCGGCGATTCTCCTCCCATTGCAGCCACACCAGTTCCGCTCCTTGGAAATAGCCAATTTCCGCCTCCAGCTTCTCAACATCCCAAAAGTAGTTCACTGAGAAGTACCGCTCTGCTTTTTACCGACATCTCCAACTTTCAATCCTTGAAATTTCGGCATCTCTAGGTGGTGTTTGGATCTCTAGGTGGTGTTTGGATTTCTCTTGAAAGAGTTTGCATCGCCTGCAACTGAATCCTCCACTTGAATGGCGATTGCACAAGTCCCACTCGACTCCCCCAAGTCCACATTCTTCCTCGTTGATTGCTGGCTATTAACAAGAGTGCTATGGGCTCCGTCCATTTTTTGGCTTAACATGAGCGTCATGGTATCCAAATTGCTCAGTTTATTTCAGTAATTTTTCCTCCATATTGTCCTTTCATGTTGCTAGCATTACCCTCAGAGGGGGTGTACCGACTCTAATACCAAAATGGTGGGCAACAGTCGTAACTCAATAGAACAATAATAAGAATCAATTAAGTAAATTAGCAGTAGAGGAACAAAAATGAAGGGAATGGCTATTGATGTATTGATGAGATAGAAAAGAGAACAAAATGGCAGCTTTTGAGAAGCGTTTCTCTCCAAGGAAATAACCACACTATTCCAAATGCATGCCCCCTAAATATGCTCTATCAATTTAAACGACAACAAACCCAGTTTCCTCGCTTTGTGAGGATTGGTCAAGGGACATCAATTATACGCAGCCTTCCCCTTGTTTTTTTTTAACCCAATAACTTTGACATTCATCTAACAAACAGGACACGTCATACTTTTGGAAACATACCACAAAACAAAATAATAGACTCAACACACTCAATACACATGTTAATTCTCACTTCATCAACATTCCATATTGATCCTCAAGCTCACTCACTGTCAACCTTACTCTACTATCTCTAACGGGTGCACTCATGCTCTTCCTCTTATATGTGAATTTGACCGGAGGTCCATCACATACCTAGCTTTAGGCAAGGACTATTATGACAATGTTTGGAAATCTATATCATTATTCTTTCCCATTCATCATAGGTGGGGCACAAAACAACTCCATGGCTGATGACCATCAAAAGCATTTATTGTAATTTTTGGAAGGTTGAAGCTCAAGTTCTCATATCGGGAAATTTAGTGAAGTATATAAGTTCATCAGGGAAATGTTGATACAGAACAAATAGAAGACTATTAAGTAGTATCTAAAATCACAAAACTAAGAAATATGGCAGATATTAGGCTGCAGGAATATCAAGTTTCAAGATTGGATTTTGGCTACGAATGTAGAATTTTCAGATTTTGTATAGATGGAAATTTAAGGTTTGATTGCTGAAAATTTGGGCTTAGGATTTCAAGGTATATGACTAGAATTTAGGTTTGAGATAGCTGGAATTTAGTGAAGAACTCAAAGAATGGATAGTAGGTAACTAGGAATCACTCTTAAGGTCTAAGAATAACTCTTAGAAGAAAGCATCATACATTTTATTTGAAAACTCAAATTTGTAAAAAAAATCCAGATTGTTTATTATTGATGAAAGGCTAAGTACATATATAGAGTTCTTACAACCCTTATTCTAGTAGGAAAAGGGTTTGAAATTTAAATCATATTATAATAGAAATTCTATAAGTCCTATACAACTAGGATAACATATCTAAAATAGAATAACATAATACTATTACTTCTTATCTAATAAGGAATCCTAATACAATCTAAATTTCAACCTTTGTCTTTGATGTAAACTCAATTCTCAATCCTCATTCCACCAAATTAAAGTTTGTGATTGATTAATCTTTCCCCTTTTAGTTCATTTATAGACTTTAAGTTCTTTTGCACCAATTCTCCCCGGCTTGTCTGAAGTCATCCTCGACGTAGAATGTGTAAATATTGTTCATATAAGTCTAAATTCAACTTTTGAAATTCTGATTCTAAAATCCAAGTACCGTCAAAAATCTGCCTTCCTTTCCACTTGACAAGAAATTGTCAATATCCTTCATGTCTTGTAGCTACACTTTGTTCATCAAGCACATCCTCTATTTCCTCTTTAAGATAAGGAGTGGCTGAAAGTCTTACAGCTGCAGTAGGGGATTGATCATCTTGTCCATAATAAATAGTTAAGTCCGCAACATTAAAGATAGGACATATTCCCATGTCACTTGGTAATTCCAAAACATAAGTATTAGCACATTTCTTCTTGATGATCTTATAAGGTCCAACATTTCGTGAATGAAGTTTCTTATATTTCCCTT
>JANIMX020000103.1:2355014-2367878 GCA_024582655.2 Erythroxylum kunthianum
ATTTTGTAAGAATATTATGTATTTCAACCTTTAAAATCAATGTATGCCTTTTTATATGTTTGTTGCGATTGCTTTGCATGGACCTAAGAGTCCTGAGGGAGGTGCTGCGTATTGATTGCGATTATAGAAGTGTTTAAACTACTTGCAGGTATTGTTTTAAAATTTTGGGTTTGTTCAAATACAGCCGTTATGCTGTCCAAATTTTTCCAAACCGAAAAACAAAAAGTGTTTAAAGTGTCTTGCGAGATACTGGGTTAGCCTTGCATAGTCGAGTTGAGATTACCATGAGTACTCTTAGCCCGGGTATGCGGCGTTTGTCACGTGCTCAAGGTAGTTCCGGGGCGTGACAGTTAAATTTTTATCAGAGAGTGGTTTTGTGTTTTAAAATGTTTTAAAAATTGTTCATGAGCTATAGGAGTCGAGACGGGGTGTTGGGTGATGCTAGTTGAGTCGTGAGTCTCGGATCATTAAGTTGTGCACCTTAATGGTCGGATGATTATGATGGTGACTAGACATGCTTACACCTTGGGGGGGAAGTATAAATGTCCGACTAGGGATCGAACCGGTCAAGCTAGACTAAGACCAAAGGTTCATACGAGTGTGTCCGAACATTAGATATTCCTTCCTTAGAACTGGTAGGAGACTCTTGTTAGTCAAACTGGGGGTATCCATGGATGAACAATTGAGTCATCATGGGCAGTGAGATGGAAACGAGAATATGGAAGTATAAGGGAGCACAAAATGTTTGCCAATCAATGGATCGAATTATAGTCAATTTGAGGGCGAGCACCCTCTAGATTAAGGTCACTGTGTATAGTGGCAACATCACTTGAAAAGTGAGCTTGATTACGTCCAGATAAGTTGGAATTACTATAGTATAACTCTTTGGAGAGGAAGATAGCTATTGTGAAAATAGCAAGTGGTAAGGCTATCATAGAGTGGATGCTACCCAATTGTGAAGGTAAGGGTACGAATCAATATATGCTTGTGTCTGATCGTAGATGGCGTGTAGACGAGTGGTAATACGAGTAAATTGGAACTGTAATAGGACTTGGATTCCTACTCCACAAAAAAAATGGAAAATTTGACATAAGGTACCGAATTGACATGACTCGGCTATGTCTGAATGTGATTTGATTTAAAGAAGGAAATGTGGTTATACTTGTTTGCGGTTATGCTTATGATGTAAGTACAAATTTTTATATGGTCATTTTAATTAATGAATGTATGTTTGTTGTTACAGTTGTTACATTGGGTGTCTTGTGATTTGACCCATTACCGACTTCTGTTGAACGGACTAGCAGACACTTCTGTTTTTTTATGTGAAAAGTTTTTGATAATTGATTTCTGACTTGTTCTATTATGGAGGTGAAAATGTGCAGTAGCGTTTATGAATATGTATTGCATATGTGTGAGACTTAGTCTCCCAGTTTGTATTTTCTGTTGTTTTTGTTCTTTTCCACTAAGCTTTGTAAGCTTAGTACATAGTGTTTTCTCCGTGTAGGTCGACAGGGTCGAGGGAAGGAGCTAGCAGGGACGTCAACATCGCAGAGGCCAGCAGGGTAGTTAGTCCTAGTCTGTATTTTTGTTTTACAATTTTGTATCGGCTTTTATGGCCCATTTTTGTAAAATGTACTGTTTAAAGTTAAACAATTGTTTCTGATTAATATGAAGTAGTTTGGTTATGACTTTGGTTTATTTTCTGCTTCACGTGCATGTATATGAACTGTTTTAAAAAGTTTTTGCCGCAATCTTTGCTTTCTATCTACGTGTGTGCCGTAACGACCGGCATTCGCTTCCAGTGGGTGTTAGGCTGTTGCAAATATATCATGCATTCATCATCAAGATTCAACATTTCTTATCACATAAAAAATGGTTCCATGCATTTTTAACCAAATCAAACACATTCAACATTTCAAGCAAATCAGCTGAAGCAATTATCTCACAATTGACTAGTTCTGTCCTTTTCTTGAAAATGGTAGTGAATCAAATGCAATAAAATCTGAGAAAACTACAGAGGTTACAACATGTTCCCAATATGTTTCATGAGTTTTTCCAGAATTTATTTACAATAATAACTCATCCAACCTCAGCATCAAATCCAATCCACAATGTTGTGTTCATTAACACAGAATTCCTAAAAGCACACAAACAATTATCAAATAATTATTCCATCACTTTAAAAACAATTTTCAAGTTTCATAGACATTCTTCAACATCTTACAAACAGGTCAGTGAAATAAAATCCCAGAAACCATTTTTCTATAATTAATTCTCGAATTTGAAAGCATGTTTTTTCATGCATTGTTCATCAAAACAACATACAGAACATTTGGGAATTAATTCGAAAAACCATATCAAATCTCATTGATAAAAGTTTTCCTTCCACAGACATATTAAGCATCATCTTATGACCAATGTTGGGAAAGAACACCATGAAAACAATTTTCCATCATAAATTCTAATGCAACCCAAATCAGTATACTCAACATTCACAACCAAGTGATCATATCACTATGTTATGGTTTCAACCTTGTATCGGGCACAAGTGGCTCTGATACCACTTTAGGAAAATCCCGGGGCATAAATCGCATGACTGGTGGTGTAAAAAACAAAACTTTATTCTTGGGACCTTCCTAACTCTAGGATCTTTGTGCCGATATAAGAGAAACCATTCAAACACAAGCAAAAATTCCCAAATTCAAATTCGTGTTCTTAACATTCATATGATTTAGTCAAAGAATTTTACATAAATCAAATTTATATAAAATCAAATAAATTTTGGCCTTCTCCTCCATTCTTTGATCGTCTCTGCCTGTCAGTTTGTCGCAAACCACAACGATCAAAGTAGATTGTCTCTAACGGTATCCACGCAGAGATCGGAGAATTAAACCGAATTGAAACCCTTTTGACTCGGAAATGATCCAAAAAATGGAGAAGGTGCTAGCCCTCTTCCTTTGTCCATAGAGAGAAACATGTATGAGGCAAGAATCAAGAAGCAAAGCAATTTTGCTATTGTTTCTTTGAATTTGCCGAGAGAGTGAGGAGAAGTGGAGATGCAGAAGAGAAAAGAGAAGCTTAACGATGAAGCTTCTTCCTTAAGTGTTTCTCAAACACTTACACGATCATGAAGCTTCTTTTTCTTTTGCTTCTCCCTTTTTGTTTCTTAAAGAAAAGATCATTGATCATCACCCACGCATCTTCTTCATTTTGTCTTTTATAATTAAAGACTCATTTTGTAGTGACTGTTGTTCACCTAATATTTTTCCACTTGATTAAGTTACTCCATATGAGAGTTCAAAAATGCATTTCATTGCATACTTACATACTTAAGTGCATAAATGGGCTAATTCAAAGATTGGGGTTTTAATTATCCTATACGTATATGTATTAATGTACATATAATTATACTTATACATTGGCTTAAGTATAGCCAAAAAGAAAGAAGACCTGATAAGGAACATTTATCAAACATGTTAAAAGCATTTATTAGTCATGGAGAACTTTTAATGACTAAAAGACAAGGACCTAAAAGAGTGAATAGTGTGTGTAATGTGATTGGGGTATGGAGACAACCCATTTATTATTTTTATTCATCTTTCACGTTTTTACCAGAGCCAAAAAGAGAATATTGAGAACTTGTAGTGAAAGTAAAGAATAGATAAGTGAATATTGTTTTTGGGTTGATTTGATTCCATCTCTTTCTGCTTCTTATTCTCTTTCATGTTAGATTTCTGCCATGGTTTGTGTAAAAGAAGGAAACATGTAAAAAGGGGTTTTCATATGTGTAGAAAGAAGAAGAAGTAGAGGAATGAGTCTGGAAAGTGATGGAAAATCACTGATATAGTGAAAATCGTGATAATGTGCATGGAAAAGAATTAGGTTAAGAGAAATGGTGAAACATGGTTGTTTGAAGCCTTTCTCCCGAACAATGTCTAGTAAATTGAGGATATCTTGAGTTGTAGATATCCAAATGATGTGATTCTAATTGCATATGAAAATAGACACATAGGGCTTGAAATATTGTGAAGAACACAGTCTGATTCTGCCTAGAAGTGGTTGAAATTTGATTCCAAGTGAGATCTGTTTTTCTGTCTTAGTTGAAGGGTTTCTTCTGACCAGTGTCTAGTAAATTAAGGATATCTCGAGTTGTAGATATTCAAATGAGTTGATTCTAATTGGATATAAAACTAGACACCTAGGCCTTAAATTGTTATAAAGGACGCAAATTTTGATTCTGTCTGGAAGTGGTTCCAAATTTGATCTGAAAGTTAAACCCAAAATTAGGTTTAGTTTACTTCTACCAAGTTGACTTTCTATTGGGTTTAGTTGCCCATTTAAACCCGATGAACAGTGTAGTTGACTTTCCATCGGGTTTAGTTGACTTCTATTGGGTTGACTTTCCATCAAATTTAGTTTCCCAATTAAACCCGATGAACAGTATAGTTGACTTTCCATCGGGTTTAGTTGCCCAATTAAACCCGATAGAACAGTGAAATCGGGTTTAGTTGACCTTCTTAGGTTGACTTTGATAGATTGACCATGACTTAGTAAATCGACGATATCTTGAGTTATAGATGTCCAAATGAGGAGATTCCTTTTGCGTTGGAAACTAGAGACATAAGGCTATAACGTTTATCAAGGACTTGAATGTGAATTTTGTTTTTAAGAGGATTGAAATTTGACAGGAAGTGAGTGCGGAAATTTCTATTCTTATTTATGGACAACCTTTAGTTAAATAGTTATAACCTTTTTTCCAGACCTCCGATTGACCTAAACTTTTAACCACAAGTTCCTTATTCATTTTCCTTCCTTTCCAAAAAATTCCATGGTCAATTGAATTGAAATGGTAAAACGGTGTTATGGACAGAATGTGAATTAAGTATGGAAAGTTTTGAAGTGGGAAGTTGTGGATGCATGATGTTTGGAAAGAAATCGAATGAGTGATGATCCAACGATTGAAATAAGTTACACCTTAGATGAATAAGGTTATATACCGAGGATAGATCATAGGTCATGCATTGTACATAGCATAATACATGTGTTCTATTTACAATTTTATGATTGAATAGTATATTGATGTGTATGAATGTGTGTATGGCATGAGTAAAAGCACAACTAGAGTGATCGCATCCAGACCTTGTTGGGCCATCCAGGCGATAGCTTTTGGAAAGGATTGTGAGTTAACCTAGATATGTTCCTCTTAAATTTGTATATGTTTTGCTACTGCCATATTGTGTTTTGATAATTCCGGACCATTGATGGTCCGAGGAGTTTACTAATTGGGACTGTATTGGAAGTGTATTGAAATGAATGTGAATATGAAACTAATGTTATCTTGTATGTGTTCTCATCTATGTGATAAATTCCAGACTTAGGTCCGATGTAAATGTGGTACTATTATGTTTCCTCAACTACGAGTTGAATGCCAGACTTATGTCCGATGAATTGTGAATGAGAATGTGGACTTGATTGAAAAGAATAAATGTGTATTGTGAAAATTTCATGTCACATCATGAATAAGCATGTTTACATAAAGGAGTTATGACCTGGAGTGACCATCATGGTGTGAAGCTTAAAGCTTGGGGTTGGAAATGTGTGCTCGCCAAAATGTGATATGTAAACTCAGAATCTACATTTGGATTCAGGTCAAAAGTGCGAAGAATGAGCTCGATGTCAACATTCGGACACGGGACAGTTAATCATGCACTCGGTCACAACACAATAATAACTGAAGTGGAGTCTTATTTTTGCATTGCATCTATGCCATGAGATTAATTGAAATAGATATTGATAAATAATATGTAATAATGTGCAATGTTTGAATGATGACTGATTTCTAATTGGATTGATAAAGTGTTTTGAATGTGAGTTATGGAATTGATGCAAAATGTATGCTTGAATTGCTTATGTTTTACTTGAGTGAACTCATTGATGATGGTTCGCTCACCGAGTTCGCAATTCTCAACAAAATTGCAAATGTTGATTTTTTTTTTCTAGTTTAAGAGATTTCCATTCCTAAGTTGAAAAGAATAGCAATCGAGACAACATGGAACAAATGTCTAGTCAGCTTAAGATCTAAGGACTTTGATTAGATTATTTTGAGTTTTTATCGCAAGCCATGTAGTGCTCATTTTGGTTGTAAGCCTTCGGCTTGTTTGATAAGGATTGTACTGATCATTTTGGAGATGTAAATAACAATGTATCTCTTTTGGTTATCAATAACAATGACATGAGATTTTTAATTTGGAGTGCATATATGTATGATGCCACGGATTGAATGTTATGATTAGAACGATTGCTATAACATGTCACTCTCATAGGGTATGTTATCGGATATCCTCAGAATGTTCGAGCATATGCTCTATGAGGGATGGGGTGTTACAAATTAGATGTTGTTTCCTTTGATAATCTTTTTGACCTTTTATTGAGTAAAGAAGAAAGTCCTGCGAGTGGCAACTCAATTAAAGAATCCACGAGGAACACTCATCAATAACTTTATCAAGAAGTAGTACAAATCACTAGTCGCCTCAATCAAACTTTATGGCAAAGGCATCAAATTTTGCATCCTCATCTCAAATCACCAATAATCAACCTTAGATTTTGGAAGCTGGGTTGATTCACCACTTAACTCTTGATTAAAAAAAAAAACTCCATTCATTCAAAATTTCATAGACAAAATAAAGTCAAAATCATCAATGGTAAACCTTATCTAATATTTCATACTAAGTCTTCTTCATGTTATTATAATAATTTTCTTTCTAACTTAAATAATATACTTTATGTTATTGATTATAACAATAAGGGTTTGTTTAGTTGAGCTAATAGCTTATTGTGAAAAGCTACCTTTAGTAACTTATTGAATCAGGAGTTGTTTGGGGCTTGAACAACTATCAGTAGCTATTTGAAGTCCTTTACCAAACAGCTGTTAGTTGAAACAGGAGTTGTTTGAGGCTATTAGCTCCTCCCAAACGTTGAACCAAACAACATCTAATTTGGTTTCCATTTATTCTTTTTCTAATGCAAATAATATTTATGTCAAATTCTTTCCTAATCATTTTGATATTAATGATATCCACAAGGGAGTTGCTCCATACAAGATCAAGTGATAATATCTTACATTCCTTGTTATTAGAGCTAACTCATCAATAACTTTATGCTCAGGCTATAATGGCATGTTCACTCTCACAATGACACTCTAGATTGGGTTTTGCAAATTTTCAAATAGTAAAGCATACTTTGAGCCAACATCAAATTCGTTTTTTTTCTCCAAAAGTCCTGACGTTTGTCATGCTTATAATGTTTGTACGGG
The DNA here is from genome assembly GCA_024582655.2 of Erythroxylum kunthianum. Lineage (NCBI taxonomy): Eukaryota > Viridiplantae > Streptophyta > Magnoliopsida > Malpighiales > Erythroxylaceae > Erythroxylum > Erythroxylum kunthianum. Next base: position 2,362,327 of record JANIMX020000103.1, read on the forward strand.
TCATAAATTATCATTTCCTATATCGGCTTATCAAACTAAAGGAATTTTATAATTGGTATGCTCAGATGTATGGACTCCTGCCCCTCTCACTTTTATTAATAGATTTCAGTATTATATTAATTTTTATGATCACTATAGTAAATATTCTTGGATTTATTTTCTCAAATTTAAATTTGAAGTACTTTCTATATTTATTCAATTTCATCATCTTGATGAATATTTTTTTAGTGTTCTAAAAACTACCTACTTGAATACATAATTAGCCAAATAAGTTCCTGTTCATATACACTTGAACACAATAGATGTTCCAAGAGAAAACACAAACATATCCTTGAGACAAGCTTATCCTTCAACAATTTAATGTTCTTAATAAAAATTTGACCTATACTTTTGATATTACTGTCTATATTATTAATTGACTTTTTATTCCTATAATATGTCTTCAAACACAGTTCACTACATTTTTAAGCAGAAATCCTAATTATAATGGTATGCATGCTTTTGGATGTTCATGTTATCCATGGCTATGTCCTTACACTTCTCATAAATTAAAGCCTCAGTCTAAGAAATGTGTTTTTATGGGATACAGTAAGCTTCACAAGGTATTTATCTATTTTTATTTATCTTTCAAGACATTTTTATATCTTATTTCATGTTGTTTTCTATGAACAAAAGTTCCCTTTTAAATTAAGTAAAGATGTTGTTTCCAGTATTCCAAATTCACTCCTGCAATCATTCGCTTACCGTCCATTTTTTCTCCTTATCCTAATTCAACCCAAACTCCATCATTTACAAACACGTCAACTCTATCCAACTCACCTTCCACCTCATCTTCATCCACTCCACCTATATCTTCACCACCTGACATTCAAACACATCACAATCAGCCTCCTCCCATCTCACCTTTATATTAAGCTTAAACGTATAACACCAAATCCCTTGATCAATTATACCCTGTAATAACCGATTTTTAAACAGACTCCTTTAAACCAAGAACTTTGCTTGCAGTCTCTAATTTGGAACCTACATCTGATACATAGGCCATGAAATTAGCTAAGTGGAGAAAAGCTATGGCAGGGGAATATAATGCCATACTCAACAATAAACATGACTTTTTATTCCTCCATCATCATCTTAAACTGTTGGTGGTTGTAAATGGGTGTATCGGATTAAAAAGCACAAAGATGGAGCTCTTGATTATTACAAAGCCAAACTAATTGCAAAAGGCTTTCATCCTGGGTTAGACTTCACAAAAACTTTTAATTTAGTGATTAAATCGAATATCATTACGCTCATCTTATCCGTGGTTGTTTCTCAAAATTGGCAACTCAAAGAAATTGATGTTTAAATCAAATTCTTATGGCTTTCTTGATGAAGATGTTTTCATAGAACAACCACTAGGTTTTTTCATCATATTTTTTCATATTATGTTTATAAACTCAATTGTTCAATTTACGAGCTTAAACGAGCTCTAAGGCAATGGTTCAAGTGTCTTGCTACAATTTTTTTATCTATTGGTTTTCATGGTTCTAAAATAAATAGCTCCTTGTATTTTTATAGGATTGGGACAACCACGATTTTTTGCTTGATATATGTAGATGACATCATAATCACTGGAAGTAATATTACTATGATTGATTCTCTGATCAAAGCTTTACAAGATTGATTTGCCTTAAAAGACCTAGGCAAACTCAATTACTTTCTTGGTATTGAAGCTAATTGGTGCACAAATGCTCTTATTGACACAATTTCACTAAAATATATTCATAATCGTTTTATCAAGTCTCATATGGAGAATGCTAATGGTATCAATGCTCCAGCATGTGCCAGGCAAAAGTTTTCCTTTGTAGGAGAACCTTTTCATGATCTATCACTCTATAACAACATTATAGACTGGCTTTAATACTTATATCTCACTTGACTAGATTTTTTTTTTCCAATAAATAAGGTGTCACAATTCATGCATTCATCAACATTAGATTATTATGTTGCTGTTAAAAGAATCCTATGATATCTGAAAACCATTATATCCCATGGTCTCCTAATTCGACCATCATCTTTTTGTGCTCTCTCTGTTTATACCGATGTTGATTTGGGTGGAATTATTGATGATAAAAAATCTACTTCCAAATTTACCATTTATGTTGGTAAAATTTTGGTAGCTTGAGAATCTCGCAAGCAAAGGATAGTGGCAAGATCCTCCACTAAAGTTTAATATCGAGCTACTAATTTTCATTCACAAACACAGATTAATTTTCATTCTATTTGATATAAGGTAGCAACCACAAGTTTAAGGTTCAATATATTTCAGCGGTAGATGAACTTGCAAATTCTTTGACCAAACTATTGTCCAAGCGATGATTTCTTTCTATCGAGACAAGTTGTCTGATAAAGAAGTTGATTATGTTTTAAGAAGCTTATATAATTGATATGATCAAGTGTGATCATATAAGGTTGTTCATATTAATGCTCATGCTTATCTTGTATTTTAGATGTAATACATATACTACAAATTAATGCGAATTATAACAAATTCATATTTTCCTCACATATAAAGTTTTTAGATAATGATCTGAAATCATATTTATAGCCACTGTAGATTGATACAAAAATATAAACTAAAGTTTACTATGAAATGAATTCTTTTGAAAGATCTTACTTATCTCTCAAAGTACTATGATTAATGGCAAGATGAAGATCTCTAAAGTTGACTCCTTGTTCATAAATTGTAAACTTCAAACATGGAAGAATTTTTTAACGTTTCTGATGACTTGCTTCACACTTTGAGATTTTCGCATTAATATGGTGCGTATCTAAGGACTAAATGCAAATCCACCATTGTTGTATTTCCAAATTCAAATCTGCCCCTAATAGCATTGATCATCCACCCATTCACAATTAGCTCCAATCAATCCGATCCCTTACAAATGCCAGCGCCTCAGAATTCGGGGTCTACACCTAGTCTGAAATAAGAGAGGACAAACGGTCCAAAATAACTTTAACAATAACACCTACAAAGAAAATATATGCTTTGTTATGGGTTTAGGGCACAAACTTTGTCAAGTCACAAATTCTTAATATATCATAACAAAACTCCAAATATGAAGATGGTAAATCCTTGCCGCAAATAAACACAAACCAAAAATACAAGCATGTTCAAAAGTCCAGAATAGACAAAGCTAGGAATGATCAAATGTCCAGGACAAAGAAAACTAACTAAATATTGAGCAATGGAATTTTTTTTTCCTAACGTAGCCAGCTGGCAAAAATTTTCATTAACGATTTGCCTTGGCAACTCTCTCAACCTCGTCCTTCTTCTTGATGGCATAGCTGGAAAGGACCAAAAGAAAACAAGATCAATAAATGCACAAGGGATAACATAGTATAATTGCCAGTGGATGACACGTTTGGAGAAAAAGCACCTGTTAGAAGAGCCCTTGGCTGCATTAATAAGCTCATCAGCCAAACATTCTGCAATAGTCTTGATGTTCCTAAAAGCAGATTCACGAGCACCAGTTGTGAGAAGATAAATGGCCTGGTTAACTCGTCTCAAGGGAGATATATCAACAGCCTGACGCCTGACAACACCAGCAGAACCAATACGAGTGGCATCTTCACGAGGGCCACTACAATCAATGAACACAGTCACAGCAAAAATAAGTGCAAGTCTGTTCATAATGTGAATCTATGCAAATGTTTCACCATAAAAATCAACAAGTATAGACATCTAAGCTAGTCATTAACACATGCAACTGAGATATTCATGATACAAAGCAGATTTATAGCTCACCTGTTGATTACAGCATCAACTATTACTTGGATTGGGTTCAGATCTGTTAGAAGATGAATGATCTCCATAGCATGCTTTACTATCCTGACTGCCATCAATTTCTTTCCATTGTTTCTCCCATGCATCATGAGAGAGTTTGTCAGTCTCTCCACAATTGGGCATTGGGCCTTCCTGAAACGCTTGACAGAGTACCTTCCAGCTGTATGTGGCACATAGGTAGCATGCTTTGAAGGTTGGACACCGATGTAATCAGATAATGAAATGTCATTGACCTGTTCCACATTAAGGAAGAAATCAGTGGACTGTAATACTAACTTATACTACGATTCCACTGTAGCAAAGCCATCCAACAACAATATTAAATAACTCAACAAATTTAATAGCATCCCCACGGAAAATAAGTAGTAAACTACCAAATACACAAAATTACAGTCTACTCACAGAATGATCAGGGTAAAGAAGAAGAGTTGTACCAAACACTAGAAAGTAAATCAGCTTGGAAAGAAGTCTCTCAACTTTTGAAACACATCCAGTGATCAAATTTCCATTGAAATAAACAAACTAACCAGAATAGGAACTATGACCTAATAAATTCCAAACAGCACAACCAAGTATATCATGCAGTGAGACACTTCACCACTTTATCTCAAGACATTTAAGATACAAAATTACAGTAACATACACTAACATGCAGTATTCAGAACCAGGTTCAAATGCAATAGGAAGCATTGTGGATTACACGTGAACAAGAACAATCTCCTTACTTGTACTTTCTACCATTCAAATACAATTAACAAAACATTAGTCTAAAAGAATGCTAGTGAACTGAAAGAACAAGTCGATCTGTCCACTCAAACCAATTGCTTTTAAATCCAAAACATATATTGAAGTCAATAAAATCATTATTCGGTTAACGTTACTGTCGATTAATTCATTTCACACAATAAGTCATGTCAATCCTTAAAACTTCAATTTACACAACTTCTAAGACTTGTTGTACAGATTCAAAGATAATAAAAGAAAATGCATTTCATCAAATAAACGCCAAGTAACCTTCAATGCGACGAAGTTACATATCCTCATACAACCCCCAGATAGGAAAAAGATACCAAAAGCCCGAAATACCTGAACATCTTCAAAGGACCAACGATTGAAGAGCTTCACGTCGTAGGCTGGTTGGAGAGGATCCGACTGCGCCACCACTGCCATCGCCGACGAGTTGTGTGGAAAGTAGCGGCGGAGAAGTGAGAAAAGAGGAAGCTCGAGTCGCAGAAATAAAGAAGAGTACAAATACACTAAAGGGTAACCCTAACGGCCTCTTATTTATCGGCTTTAAGAATCTGCATTTATAAAATAAGGTTTATATAAATATGAATTGGATTAGGATTCCTTTGATTCTAACTTTTTTTTTAATTTTTAATTAAAAATAAAAAAAAAATTGTTTGGTTAAAAATTTTAACATAAAAATTAAAATTAAAATCTGTTTAGTTAAAATTTGTAATAAAAACTGAACAAAAATATGTTTGATTTTATAATTATATTTCTATTTTTTTTAATTATACTCTTATTTTAATTATTTTCAATATAATATATTATATTTTTAAATTAACTAATTCTTTAGAAATAAATATATGTATATTTATATAATTAAAGAAATGTGCAAAACTTAACGGAAAGCATAAGGAAAACGTTACTATTAACTTCTTCTCATCTCATAATTTCAGACTTAATATTTCATGAATTCATTCGGCGTTCATTTTCA
>JANIMX020000103.1:2470089-2482079 GCA_024582655.2 Erythroxylum kunthianum
ACGGGCTTCAAATACCAGTCAACGCCTGAAAATTCACGTGACCAAGGTGCCAAGGGTTCTTTATCGTATTGCTAATACAGGGAAGAACTTCAAGACGTTTACTGGTCAACAAAGAAACTTTACCCACAACGGTTTTCAAGCATCTGGGAATATGATAATACAGGCTGTATAAGTAGTATGATTCTAATGCTTGAGGAGTTCTAGCAAGTTACTTATAGCAAAATGAATTATTTCTGGACATTTTAATGGTCACTTTAATCTGATGTTGAGAAAGGGAATAACAATGACAAAAAATAGTTGACAAGTCAGTTCAAGCATATTCTATCTAATGAACATACCTTGACAACATGATATTTCTTGACGATATAATAATGTCCTTCAGAATTGCATATTCTTTATCCAGACCACCCAAGTTCAATTGATCATGTCCCACAATGGCTTTTAAATGCACACTATCAACTTCTACACATGGAGGAGTTCTTCTCTGAATTGTTTCATCTGATAATGTTGCTAGTAGACTCAAATAGACTTGTGTAGAATGTTTTATAAGAAAAGCATCGTTCTCAGGGTGTACCAAATCAGAAGCTGGGGGGCCCAATATATGACTACTATCTCCCCTCAATTCTTTACTAGTGTCCTTTGAGGAGCTTACTTTCGCACTTGTGACACGGAAAATACAGAGATCTGTTAGTAATGGAATCGCAACATGATTTCCACAAATTACAACACGAGAATGCAACCATGAAGCAGCCAAGGTCTGTAGAAGATGTTTGGTACTTTCATCCTTTAACATTTCTTTGATATCAAACAAGTCAACAAATGGACCAGGTGGATCAGATGAAATGGAAGTTGATCCTTCACATGTTGGTGAATCTAATTGACTGTGTTCATTGGAAACATGTTTTGGCTGACAAGGTGTCCTAGGGGATGGCATTACACCGTTTTCAGCTTGTTTGCAAGTTTTTCCAGCAGAAACTTCTAGCAGAGGCTTCATAGTGTTTTTCCTTTTTACCCCAGGCTTATAAGAAATCAACTCCAGATACAACTCTGTGCAATTATGAACTGAACAACTATTTGTTCTATGTGATTTATTCTTCCCATCTGAACGATCAACCAGATGTTGATCCTGGATAAGATGTTGATCCTGGATAAGATAAACAAACACAAACCTTCCATTAGCAGGATATCCAAGTGTGTGGGAAAGGTTTGAAGACAGCTGGACTCCATTCTTCAAAACCTGCAGGAAAGAAGAGAAAAGAGGCTTAGCTTGTAGCCTTATGTAAAGATAACTATAAATTTCTAGGTAATATTTTCCATAATAAGCTCAACGGAGTCATGAAACTAGTAGCTGCAACTACAGAGAACCCAGCACCATTTACAACCTTCTGAATATAGATCTAATTCTGAAGAAATAGAAACTTCTCTAATGAAAGTTTGATTTGTTTGGATAACACATAGGATATAAAGAAAGTAACTTCATCATCCTATGTTTTACAAGATAATCAGGAAAGAAAAGTAACTGAAACGTAAAGCATGACCAACCAATTAAAGAGAAAAAGACGCCTTTGTAGGCTCAGAGGATATATCCTTCAAAATGTTGAGTTCAATACCAACAGGCCAAAAATGGGACTAACTAGAGAACAGCTAATAATAATACTTTTCCATCTTACTGCAAATTAAAAAACAGCATAGACAAAAAATAGGAATTCTGCAAAACAATGGCAATGTCAGAGAAAATAAGATAACTCCCAATACAAAATGGTGTACAAGGAGGAAGTGAGGAACATTATTTGCTCAGCTTATCTAAAAACAAGTAAATGAGGAACATCAATTCTAAAAGGTTTCTAACTCATTGACCAATGTTATAATTCTTCTTTTCCCATTATATTTTCATATAAGCATGACGCAATAGCAGAAGAAGAGATACAGTTATTTAAACCTTGGAAGAAGGAAAAACTGTAGCAAGAGCAAAGTAGTACCCCGCCACATTAGTTGTCTCATCCGCAGACCGTATTTCAAGTTCTCCACCGCATTCATTAGATATAGAACTTAGAGGAAAGTTATTTGCAGACCTCATCCCTGAAGAAGGAAGAGACACCTAGAAGAAGGAATAACACTGATAAGTTTTCTTACTCAGTTTAAGATAATAATATAATCTTGCACACAAGGTCTTCAATCACAATTTCCCATTTAGTGATGATACCATAAAAACGTCCAAATACAGTGTTATTTTGAAAGTTTCACTCTTTACAAATTATATGCTGAGACGCATACAATAGAAAGGATGGAAAACTACCGAAACAAGAGAACTGGGAGCAATGGAGGAAGCGACCATAGAAGACTCTGAAAGCCAAATTTTGCATTCTCTAGACTCCAACTCAGCACCAGTAACTTGCCCAATAAACGCAGATGTACCAATAAGAAAAGGGTATCTTTCAGATGCCTGTTCTAAGGAAAAGATGGCATCTTGCTCGCTGAATTCAAGTTCTGAAGAGGATTGCGGCAAAGGGGTTCGAGGAGATGCAGATTGGTCAGCATTCGACAGCCTCGAAGAAGCAGTCTTTGAGTGCTTCTTTGTCTTCGACGACGGCATCTTTCCAACAAGTCCAAAGTTTGTGTCTTTTTTTGCTAAAACAATTGTCAAATAGATACGAGAAAAGGAAAGGGAACTAAAACAAATCGATCGTAGGCAGACAAGAACTTTGCTTGAAGTGGGTTGCGGCGGAGAGAGACGGTGAGTGGGGGATTCAGAGACTAACACAGAAAGCTGGTTACTTCGATATTCCAAGACCACCTTAAACCCTTGTCTAGAGCGGTTTAAGCCTGCCTTCTCCTCGTCTTCTTTTATTATTTTAAGATTATTGAATTAAGAATGATATATTATTGAATAGTTTTTTATTTTTATAAAATTGGAAAAAAAATTAATTAAATTAAATTGAATAATTTTTATAATATAAAGTTAAATAGAATAATCAAATTTAAATTTAATAAAATCTTTTAAAGACTAAAAGATTAAAAAAATAATAATAATTTAAAATAAGAAATTATATATATTTTTAAATATACGTAAATTAATATAATTCACTTGTAAATTTATTAATTGGGGTGAACATTTCCAAATTTTGCATATCAGCAAGATTTTCATTTTTTTTCTTTTTGTAAATATCTGAACTTCTCCAAATTTCTTTGGAGACTTCTTAAATTTCTTTGGCGAAAATGGGACAAAACTCATGCAAATGAACATCTCTTTTTCCATTTAAGTCAAAGAATATTGTTACAAAATACAATTGACTGTAGGAAAAAAACTCAATGAACAATTATGGAGTTGCAACTTCAATCTGCTAAAAGTTCAAACAACCGTCCTCCCTCCTCATTCACACGGATATGTGAACGAGAGAGGTCTCTATCCATCCACATTCTCATTGAAAGTTACCAGAAAGTAGACATCTTGCCGGTGGGAATAGAGCAACAGCTCCTCTCAATGGACTCGAGTATCTCCTCAACACAGTCTGAAGTTTGTTTTCTGCAGCTTTTGAGTGGTAAGAAACCAGCAGTCCAGCACAATCCCTGCATCAGAAAACAAGGAAATTATGAGATAAACATCTATAAAGTTGAAATCAGATATCCATGGAAGATGACTTACTTCAACTGTGATTCAGAGAAACCAGTGTGAAGTTTAAGGGTGTGTGTCCAGAGAGGAGTTATGTTTAGAGTGCATCGAGCTGCATAAACTGCAGAGGCAGCTAACATTGAAGGGCAGAACATTATAGTGTCATAATGCATCATACCCAACTCAGCAAGAAAATACACCAAGTTCTCAAACTACAAAAAATCAATGAACAGCGATGATTAGATCAAGTTTTCGTTTGAAGCAACAACGCACACGCATCAGTCTTACTCACTTTTGTATCAGGAATAGATGCTTTGATGAAACGAGCAAGGAACACGTAGTGTGTCGGCACTGTGAGAGTCCATTCCAGCTTTCTTAGTATAGTCTTCTCCATAACAAGAATCTGCTCGTCGGAGTAAGCTCTGTCTGAAATACACACTAGATCATTCACCTGAACATGACATTCATCAAACCATTAGCTAGCTTGCATCAATTGCTTCCAGGAAGAAACCAAGCTTGCTATGTGAAGTTTATCTACCTCAGGAGCCCAGATTTCTTCATATTTGGAGGCGATAAGTGTGGCACTCATTCCCAACAACTGAAGTTCCCTCCTTGGAACAGTCGTCACAGATAGGAAACGATCAATTATATTAACTGTGAGATAAAGAGTTTCTTGTGATAGCTCAAACTTTTGGTGTACATCTATCAACCAATCCACTAGAATTGCTCTCATCTTTGCATTGATCTCAGGCTGAGAGTTCATATAATTGTGGGGCCTGTTCTCATTCTGCATCACAGAGGCAAGGCATCAATTTAAACGCTCAAAAAGTTTGGTACTCAGGTGTGGACAAACTCGCACCTCTACAAGCTTATAGAACTTGTAAATGTCCTCAACATACTCGACTCCAGCAAGATCATTGTCGGCGTCTGCTGCATCAATGTCGACGATATCCTCCTTTGGTTTGATTGCCACGCCACAAGCGGCCTACATTATCCATTCAAGGATTAGTAGCCATTCAAAGAAGAACTAGCTTACTTGCCCACATATATAAAAAAACTACATATATTAATGGAACATTTAATTATAACCTTGCTTCTAGCTGTAAGGACTGAAGAAAGAGTCTGCACTTTCTTTCTAGTCGATGCTTCTCCTCCATCCTTTTTCTTGTTCACGTTCTTCTCTTGTTTTCTCTCTGCTATCTCAACAGTATCAGGGCTTATCTCAATTACTTCTTCAGGCTTTGGCTTGACATTAACTTTCTTGGCCTTGTTTGCTTTTTCAACTGCCTGCTTTTGCCCCACCGCAGCTCCATCTGGAACTACTGCAGACACTTTCTCGACATTGACACAAACTTGTTTCTGCATTACAACGAATAACCAAATCCCAATTCAGACACAAACATACTTTCAGAAGATATATATAGAACTAGAGAACTAATGAAAAAATGTATCAGTGTCTACCTTGTTGTTCGCTGCTGCGGCTGCAGCTTGAGCATTGGCCAGTAGTTGTGCACAGAAACTCCTATGAAATGAGTAATGAATCAGTACTAATATCCAAAGCAAATGTTTGTGCATAGAAACTTAGTCATACTTGATGTGCAAGAGAGAGAAATAGACCTTGTGAGGGGTCTAGAAATCTGAGCCTGAGCTTTGGCATCAACTGCTCGACCAGTTACAAGATTACCAATATCACCAAGGGCACGGCGGTGTCTTCCTTCCATGGCCGCCGCCACATTTTTCTTCTGTTGTTTGTTAATTCCTACAACTGCTTCTCCTGAAGGGTGTTAAGAGACCCATTAAAAAAGAAGAGAAATAGGCATTCTCATATATATATCAAGATCAAGGACTACAAATTAAGGCCTATTAAAGCCAAGAAAGAGTTAACCCTAAACAGAGAGCCCTAAATCTTCTGAAAGCAAAGACCAAAACTTTTTTCTTTCCATCACAAATTTCTCCAGCCAACCATACAGAAATAAAAAAAAAAAGAAACAATAAGAAATGAAAGAAAGGAGAAGAAAGGAAAAAACTTTGAAAATCAATTGGGAAAAACAAAAGAAATCACCCCCATCTACAGAAGAAAAGATGAGTTATAATACAAAGTAAATCAGAACAAGAAGCGTCAAATAATCACTATCAATAAAGAAACCAAAACCCATTATAAAGAACCCAAATAAAGATCTATAAAAAAAACCTATAACCCACCCAACTTGGAGAGAAATTCGTAGAAACTTTACCTCTAGCTTGTTGTGGAACAATGGGTCTTGAAGCCATCTTCTTCTTCTTCTAATCACTGAAACGATTCCCCCAACGTCCAATCTCTTAAACTCCCACTTCTCTATAGGGCCAAAGCGAGAGGTGACGGGACACAAAAGGAATTGAGAACCAGCGAAGATCTTCCCTATTTGAAGTCTCACGGGCCGTCTCTTCACTTTTGCAACGGTCGGATCTCTTTTGATTTCTGACCCTTCGATCTCTCCGTCAATCCAACGGTCCTAACCTGTCCACTGTTTCTCATAGCCGTTAGTGCACACAGTTACCGTTGGGGTTAGAAGTTATAAGGTAACCCCGTTTGGGTTAACCTAGTTAAAACCTAGAGTACCACGGAAATTTGGTGCTATCCCAAATACTATGACCATAAGGTCTCATGTTCGAATCTCATGATCTCTTTGGTTGAGCTGGTCAGCTCTGATTTGTCCTAAGCTGGTTTCTTCCACATGATTATTTGTCAGCTAGAGTTATGGGACGGGGGTTTATCCAGTGCACACCGCAAGATAACAGCTGCGGGTTCTTACGTTATCAAAAAAAAATATCGATTTGATCGGACTTCAAATTAAATTTAGATTCGAATTTAGATTTAGAAGTTTTTCTTCGAGACCAATTAATTATTGAAAATCAAATTAACTCATTCAAAAATTAACATGTCAAAATAAATTTGAACTTGAACTTAAATATTTGAATTTAATAAAATTATGGCCAAATTTTTTTTTCAAATCTAAATTTAAATTTTTAAGAGATTAAATCCCATTTTCATCATAATACTAAAACTCTAGTATAAAGGTTAATGCTAACATTTTAATTAAATTATGTGCATAATCCAAATATTGATTTATTTCCTCTAGATATATTTGATTAATTAACATAATAATGAGTGAGCAACAATTTGATTTATTAGTTTATTGTTTCTCCTTAATCCTAATTCATTAAAATTCGAAGATGACAACAAACACATTTTTTCTATTTTGGGTGAAAGATATCAATTGTACGCAGCCTTCCTTTTGTATTTTTTTTACAAAGAGGTTATTTCCGTGACTCGAACTTGTGACCTAATTCATTAAAATTCAATCCAACAAAAGTAAAAAATTACTATAGATAAAAATTTATAAAAACATTCCTTAAGAATGGAAGAGTAGCATAACAATGAGTTAGGTAGGGTCGGACCTAAGCTTCCAAGAGGCATTTCGAACTAGACCTAAAATTCAATTGAAATGCTTGAGCCGAATTTGCCATTAATATGGAGGAGGGTAAGTTAACCAAAAAGAAGGTAAAAAAAAGACCAATCAATAAAAATTGCAACTTTGTTACAACAGAGACTATTGGCAAACAAAAAACTCAGCCTAAAAACACTACACAAAATGATTAGTAACAGAAGACCAAACCAATACAACATCAAGCAATGAACACACACACACACATTGAGGAAGGTGATGAATGAAACTTGCTATTAGGCAAATAAAAAACAATGCCTAAAAATTGAACAAGTCTACACTAGGGGAGATTGAGAAGCCAAATACAACAGCTGCAAGTGGCAGATTCTTCTTTTAGCTATACCTCAAACAATGCACACACCATCACTCTTCTCTAGTTACTCACACACCAGTTAAAATGCTTGGTTAGTTCTGTTTTATCTCTACACTTGATCTTCTGGTCCGGCGAGTATGACCTGTCGAGATTTGTCATTCTTCATTAGATAAAAAAGAATATGGGAAACCAAAGAGAACAGAACAGAATAAGCCCTTGAACTTCTTGCTCATGCAGCTGAGACCCAAATAAGTTTTAAGAAGCCGCAGGAATTAGATCCTAAAGATTTAAAGTTTTGAAGCTAAAGCAGATCGCAACGAGCAATGAGAGCTAGAAAAGTTCAAGCTTTTCATGGGAATTCTACAGTTTGACGGGTCAATTGTTAAAAGTTTGCAGAGAAGCAGGGGAAATACTTGAAAGAAAATAAATCATGTCTAGATATACAGCAAAACAGAATAGGAACAGAGTATATATTGCAAGCATTGTAGCTGCATTCCTTTATAAGCAGCAGGCATTAGATCCTAAAGATTTAAAGTTTTGAAGCTAAAGCAGATCGCAATGAATGATGAGAGCTAGAAAAGTTCAAGCTTTTCATGGAAATTCTATGGTCTGATGGGTCGATCGTAAAAAGTTTGCAGAGATACAGGGCAAACACTTGATTTATTTATAGATATGCAGTAAAACAGAACTGGAACAGAGTATATACTGACATTGCAATCAAAAGCATATTTCCTTGCAAGCATTGCAGCTGCATTCCTTTCTCGTTCGGATTCGAACGTTAGTACATACGAAATGCCCTTCCTTGGTTGCCAAAACAATTGTTTTGCTGCAGCATTAGCATCACCTCTAACTCCACATAACTAGAAGGAAGAAAATTGTTGATCAGAAATGTGACTTTTATGCCCCGAGGAAGACAATATCTAACGAATAAGATTGGGTTATAGTGCAGTTTCAGTTATTCAGATTCTGGAGAAACTTATATCAATTTCATTGTTGCCTTGTTCACCAGAAAATGATCAATAAAAACCATGAAAGTTTTCTCAAGTCTTGAGATACATATGGTATTCAGAAAACTCTTAAGAATTATCAGTTGATTGATCTAGTAATTCAAAATAACTACCTGCATCGATGTCGAATAGATTTCTCTTGCCTTGGTAATCCATCCCCTACAAAGCTTTATCCTCATTTTACCCACATTGAATATATGAACAGAATGTGATGGACTATCTTGTCCATTCATTTGGGAAATAACCACCTGTATTGAATTCCACTAAAATGTCAAATGGATTGCCAATTGTCTCAAGACAGAATGCAATGCCTGCATTATATGAGAGCATAAAAGAAATCAGGAAAGAAAAAGTTTACGCACATTAAATTCCGAGCTCGACTTTCGTAAAAGCATCTCTACATAGCTTCCCAATCCTGCAGCTGTTTGACATATTTTAGATTCAATCTTACAAATAAATGTACCAGTACAATTTTTTTAGAGGAACCTAAATTGTTCGTTCTTGTCTAAAATATAGGCAACAAATAAGAGCTGCAATAACACATTAATATCATCAGCATTGGCAAAAATTGGGTTTAGTATTCAGTACAAACCAGAATGAATGGCACCACCAGTAGTCACAGTGAACTTTTGGCCGTTGGAGACAATATCTACTTGCAAGAATCGTCCAACATCAAAGGGTTCAGGAGCATACCTTGATTTGTTAGCACCTATTAAGTAAAAAACTGATTATGAGAACTATCAAAGGCAACAACACTTCATCAGCATATTAGCTTCCAAAACTTTTCAAAGTTTAGTATAACCCACAAATGCTGGAAGCTTGGTAACATAAAAAAGCACAATAAGTTAATTCCATATTGAAGAGAAACAGTTGATGTGCTTACCTGAAATAGCTTCCTTTTGGCTTCCATCAGATGATAAGCGATACCACTGAACTGAACACTTTGAAAAAGTAAGAGCACTGTCCGAGCGAGGCTGGAGTTGTAAGATCGAACCTAGAGTTTCAGAACCGTCTAGGAAATATAAAGATGCTTTATTCTCCTCGGCTCTCTTGCTTATTGCCAGCTAGATTGTTCAATAAAATAATTGATGAGAGTTGAAGTAAAACAGAGAAAAGGTGAAGAAAAGGAAAGCTATGCCTAAACTCCAAAGATAAGAAACAAGTGTATGCATCTCTAGAATGAACATGATGAATTTCATGTTAGGAGTATAAATGAGCACATAAGAAAATTTCCAATAAAGTCACCTCCTTGATCAGCTTGATTAACAAAGAATGTTATAAAGCCATCAGAAGTGAAAGAACATAAGAGTATGCAAATTTTTCAACAAACCTCTCTCTGAAGTTTGACGGAAAAGATAGATTTATCCCGAATTTGAGCTCTTAAGGCACGAAGTTCATGTTCCATGTCCATCACCTGCATGTACTCTCCTTGTTAAATACTAGAGAAATTTTGGTAAGGAAAGTAGCTAGATTCAACTTGAGCTTTTCCCAACAAAGTTTCGGGGCCAAACTTAAGGCATGAAGTTCCTTTTCACGTAGATACTTAGGTGATTGTTCTAGGTGACTGTTCAATGGGAGAACAATCAGATAAAAACAAATGGCCAACTAGAAGCAAAAGTTTCAAGGAGATACAGTGATTTTACCTTACTTGGCTGATGCAACAATTTAATTCTTCTAGCCTCTTGAACCTCCCCAATTAGTTCCTCCACATCCTAAAGCAACATAAAATGCATCAGCAGATAACACCATAGTTAATCTTAAAAGAATCTCAAGCACCAAACTATAGTACAGACTGCTTAAAAGACTTCAATTTATAAAAGGGTCGTATCATCACATGATAAAACACTGTCACTAAGATGAGGAAAAGTCAAAAACAGCCGATGGAAGAACTCACAGGGGCCTGATCTTTAGAATTTTGAGCGCTCCTTTCTTCCTCTTCTAGGGCCTCACCGAACCTCTGCACAACTGCTCTAGCACTTTCAATTTCAGCACAAGCAAAAGATTTTTCTTGATTGACTAACTTCTTAGCATCTTCAGAAGCCTGTAAGTAAAAAAAGGGAATCTCAGTAACAGGACTGCAAAAGCAGACATTCATAAGAAGAATGGACAAAATTACTTCATGGGTACAAATTATGGTGGCTTAAGTGAACTGTGATGATTAGGAAGGCAGCTGCTCAAGCAATCTTTAATGGTTACCAAGAACCTATAATTATCTTACTATGAGTTGAATCTAAGTAATTTTCAGATACTGTTAGGACATTCGAGCACAAGCTCATCCAGGACCAATAAAAGGTAGTAATAGTACATGTAGCACAAGAACAATTCAAGTTAAGTAATCCACATGCAGCCTAATCACTCCATCAACCAACCTGTTTAAGAAAGCCAGCCAGTTTTTTTACTTCAAACTTTTCCTGGATTAATTCTCCTTCTTTTTGAGTCAACTTAACTGCTAATGCCTCAACCTGAAGGAAAGAAAATGGTGATGACAACCACTGGCATGCCAAAAATATGGAAATTGAACGGTTGAACCTAAGGATTTGTATTAGATATGCTAAACAAACTTGGGTTATGTAAAACTAAACCAACCATAGAAATAGCTTTCTCGACATCCTCCTTGTTTCGACCTGCCATACGGCCTCTTAAAGATTCCAATGCATCCCTAAGCTTCTTTAGAAGAACATGTCCTTCCAAAGAAGCACTCTCTCTAATCTTTACCTGAAATCAAGAAATAGGGAATAATTAAATAACAAAGCAAGAACTGTGTAGCTTTGATACTGAGAAATGCCTATTTGCATGTGTCTCTTCATGTGCTGTGAAAAAGTTTGAGAACCTCCTCGGTTAACTTAGCAGCAGCAGTCAAGTTCTTGTCAAATTTACTAGCAAGGTCTCGAACTGAGAGGCGCTTGTGCTGATCCGATAGCTGCATAGTTTCCTGTTCAACAACCTCTTTCAGGGATGGACCCTTGTGGTCTTCTTTTGGCTCTTCCAAGATCTGATTATCTGGTCCTAGCTTATATTTTGGGAAGTGATTAGAAGCAAAGCTCACGTCTGAAGAAACTGGAAGAATCACTTCCATCTGCATGTTTTCTTCAATTTCAGGACTTATCTTCGTCATTGAATCAGGTTAGATTCCCTGCTTAGTGCCAATAAGAAAGTCTGTATTAGTCCATAAAGCTACGATTTTTACTTCAACTATGAATTAATTCCTCCCAACTATCAAAGAACTCCCAACCAAACCAAGCCACAAAATTTCTTCACCAAGTACCCAAAGGTCAATAGGGAACACATTCCAAAGCTAATTCTAAAAAGTAACAAACCAAACACTTCTGGAGCAAATTATGGAAAATTCCCAGAAAATGGAAATGCAGCTTAAAAGTTGCAAGCTTTGTCGACGAACACTTACAGATGACAACAGAAAGTACGACCAAGGTCAGGACATTCACAAAGCTTTTCTTCTCCGGCAGGTTGCAACTACAGAACTTAGGCAGAAAAAAGAAACAGAGGAATGTGAATACAGAGAAAAGGAGAAGAATCTAAGGAATGGTTTTGGAGGGGTTTTTTTTTTTTCTTTTCTT
>JANIMX020000103.1:2736869-2752314 GCA_024582655.2 Erythroxylum kunthianum
TTGTATGATAATTCTATCGAAGCTAAGTTCACAACTCACATTCCTTTAACCTAGATATCTTAGAATGTCCAAATCCCGTTTGCACATTATGAAAGTCCCACTCACCTCAATAGAGCGGTGCTATCCTTTTGCTCAATGGTTCTTTTTTTTCATCCCCTGAATCGCCCTTGAATTTGGAGTATTTGTTAACTACTATGGTGTTCCCTTGGAACTTTGACCATTGGACTTCTACGATACTTTTAGGGGTTCCTTTCATAAGTCAGGCTATCTTGAATGGGAAGTTTAACTCTACACTAGAGTAATGTAAAAATCTCCAATGAGAAATGGGTTATTTTAGATCCGTGAGAAACGCATGGAACAAATGGTTTGAGGTGTGCATTGTACTGGTTGTAGTGAGTTGTTTGTACCTCTCTATCTTTAACAGTAGGCATCGTATTATCTTAATTATACAATATGCAATGTCACTGCTTTTCCCTTAAATTTCTGTCTCAGATATGATCCTTCATTCTTGAATGATATGAAAAGTGATTTCTGGGATGAGGGGAACACTCCCTGATAATTTCAATCAATATATTGGTTTTTATAAAAATAGTTCGCATATATGTTTGGAGGTGAAAAATGAACATGTAACTTTTTGTCTGAGCTTTCTGTAGGAACATAAACACGAAGTGATTGGAATGCTAAACAATTAATCAGGATAAAGGTTATTTGCATCTTTCATGCCGTAAGCTGATCTTATGATTATTCATAGTGTTTGTACTACTTAGATACACTAGAACTGGAAGTGAGCTTTTGCAATTTGTATGTTACTTTTAAGGTTGACTCTTTGGTTATCATATTGATCATCTGTAATGTTTCCACTGAAAGTCAATTCTGTACTTCTGAATTTTGATGTATGCCCTTGCTTATGTTTTCCAAACTGGACAGGCACAAATTACTGCATACGTTGAGTATTTTGGGCAATTTACATCAGAACAATTCCCTGACGATATTGCACAGGTAAGCTCTATTTTTCAATCATAATATTTTGTAGTTTTAACAACTATGTAAGGTAAGCTCTATTTTTCAATCCTAATATTTTGTAGTTTTATTAGCTATGTAATATAGTAATCTCCTGAAAATGTTAATTATATTTTATTATGCATTGTTTGCAACATGCATATTGACATGATTATTGTTTTGACAGCTGATTCGTAACCGTTACCCATCACAAAAGAAGCTTCTCTTTGATGATGTTTTGGGTAATTATTTCTAAAGAATGGATAGCCTTTTAGATTATCTTTACTACAATTGTAGATGAATAACTAGTTTATATGTGTTGGCAACTTTCAGCGACTTTTGTCCTTCATCATCCAGAGCATGGGCATGCTGTTGTTCTTCCAATTATTTCATGCATTATAGATGGTACACTGGTTTATAACAAGAGCAATCCTCCATTTGCTTCTTTCATATCCTTAGTTTGCCCAGATAGTCAGGTATGCTAATTTACAAAGCCTTCACACTCTGTTTCTCATTCTTCCTTATTTCATAAATTGCATTTCTTCGTGAGTTATATTTTCTACTCACTTCTTATTCATTATTTTGTTTGTCTTTTCGATAAGGTTGTGCTATTGCTTTGTCTGTGAAGAAAATAAATCAGAGAGAAACCAAAAGTGTTTCTATTAGTGAACTGAGATGTCTTGTACAGAGAAATCCTATGGTTTATATACACAAGGCCTAGGACTATTTAGGAAACTATTCCAGCTATCAAATCTCTCAATTACAGGAGAAATTGCTACAGCTATCAATTCTTAAATGTATTCAAGGAAATACAATCAATTCTAATAACTATGGTATTAATTCTAGTCAATAGTCTGTTAAAAAGAAACATGACATTGATAGAATTTGTTTGTGCTATGCAGAACGAATATTCTGAGCAATGGGCTCTGGCATGTGGAGAGATTTTGCGGATTTTAACTCATTACAATCGTCCAATATACAAGATGGAACAACAGAATGCTGAAATGGAGAGAAGTAGTAGTAGCAGCCAAGCTACCAGTAGTGGATCAATTGATGCAGGATCCAGACAAATACCACTGGTACAACAGGAGAGAAAACCATTGAGGCCTTTGTCTCCCTGGATTACTGACATATTACTTGCTGCACCTCTAGGTATTAGAAGTGACTACTTCCGTTGGTAAGTACATTGTTTTCTTCTGAATATTTGTTCATGTTGCAACTTCAAAGACTGACCATTGTAGCATTTTAGTCATGCATTTGTAGTGAGCTGAGCGGTTCCTACCTTATTGTAATAAAAATGATGCACCTAAATAGTTGATTAACTTGGAAACTTTAGAAAATTATATTTTCTTAAATCTGTTACATTTAACCGAAAGATGTGTCAGATTGACTGATATCCTTTTTGAGTAGAAATTTTTGGTAAGTAATTTTCTGCCTGGATATCTTACATTGTTGAAGTCACAATCTTGTTGCTTCATTATGATTGATTCCTGTAAAGCAAAAAACATATGTGAGTTAAATATACATTATGATAGTAAATAGCTATCAATAGCTAGACCTCGAGCCCCCAGGGTAACCAGTCCTGGGGAGCTAGTTTTCTCACTACTGCCAAACTACAGGTTGGACAAATACCTGAAGAGTAGTAGTTAATACCTGTATAATGGTTGAACAAATATGTTATATGTCAAGTAAATCCCTGCTACTGTAATCGACAGTCCATAAGCCATTGTTAGCAATAGTAACCATAAGCCTACCTACTGTTTGTTGAGCCACACAATACTGATGCTGTATCATTATCAATCTAAAAGGTGGAACATAAAAAGGATTTAACTTCACCATAAGGAAATAATGTAGACAAAAAGAAAAATCATCATTAAGCCAATGAAATCATGAAAATCGACATGCTAGGTTTTGATAAAACAATACGTGATCCATTCATGGACCTCATTCAATAGGTGAAACTTTTGGTTTGAATGATGTCTTGAAATGATATAAGATCCCCCTTTAATGTTGGATCTCTGATTTGTTGCGATTTCTTCAAATTTCATAGGAGGGTGAGTATGTTATAATATTATATGTTCCATCCCGAAACCTCACCCACGAGTTTAATTGAATGGTTTCTTGATAGGATTTTTATAGTTAATCCAAGTATTTTACCTTGGAAAAGCAGCAATATGAGATTTTTTTTTTAATCAATGAACACAGAAATATGGTACTTATTCTCTAATTTCTTGATAGGCATAAGGTGTATGATATCTATCCAGCATAATTACTTAAATGACAGCATCATAAGTCATCTTTTCTTTTCCTCTTCAAATTCCAGCAATAGTTGTCAGTATAGTTAGTTTGATGTTTTTTTGTACAATGTATATCAAACAAAGATGTCATCAACTACATTCTGTGCCAGCAGCATGAGTATTGTTTTCTTTTTTACTTTCATGCTAAATATTGGTCCACATAGAGTATGCCATACTTCAATGTGCTTTACTGGGAACTCCTTAAGCTTTGTTAGATTGATTGTTTAAAATATCAGTTTTTAGAGTAAACTTTTCTGGTAGATATATATTCTCTCATTTCTTTTAGGAAACCTGATTCTCGGACATGATGACCCTAATTCTTTCTTCATTTATTTCAGGTGTAGTGGTGTCATGGGTAAATATGCTGCTGGAGAGCTCAAGCCACCAACAACTGGTTAGTTTTTCTAGAAATAATTGATTTCTTTTGTTCTAGAGAATCTAGGCTAATTTTAAAATAAAAATGTACAATAGGCACCGTGAACTTACCTTAAAAATCAGTGTCTCATGTAAAATTTTTGATTTAAAACTATTTATGTAAATGAATTCTCACAATTTATCTTGTTTATTATCACCTTTTTATTAATAGTGGCCAAATGCTATCTGCACTCTGGAATTCAATTATTTTGTTTGTTATATAATGATATTTTTTATTTATATCATATTAAGTCGCTAATTAAAAAAGTTAAAAAAAAGAAATGAACCTAAAATTTTATATGCAATCAGGTATTTGAGAATATGGATGAGTTTTATATACAAAATTGAGAGGTTAAATTGATTTTTGATAAAACATGTGGAAGAGTTTATTTGTTCTGTTTATGGAGTTGGTTAACTCGCATCTCTCTTACACTCTTTAATGCATTTGTATGCGTGTACTAGGTATATCCTTTGGGTCCATGTTATTATCTACATGTAATTACATTCATCATTTGATATCAATAATCATGGCAATGAAGTGCTCATCATGGCAATGAAGTGCTCGCTTGAGGTAGCAAATATACTCAAGATGATTAGTGCTGGCAAAGCCTGGAGGTTGCTCCATGAAAACTGTCTCCTTAATATAACTATGCAAAAAAGCATTGGTTCCTAGAGGATAGAATTTTATCCTTATCAATGGTAAAGATGTTTATAATTTGTGGTCCTTTATGCTTCATTTATCGAGGTTGGAACCATCTCTCCTCATAAGTTTCAGCTATATTCTTCCACTATTGGTTTGTCTAGAATCAGTTTGTCTATGATTTCAGGTGGTTAACTTCACGATGAAAAACATCATATATACACTATTGATATAATTACATGTAGATAGTATAATAGGTTATACACAGGCAAACATCAGTGTCAACTAATAACATTTATTTCATTTAATTTAGGCTCTTCTCGTGGATCTGGAAAGCATCCTCAGCTTATGCCATCGACGCCAAGGTGGGCTGTGGCAAATGGAGCTGGGGTTATATTAAGTGTTTGTGATGATGAAGTTGCTCGGTATGAGACAGCTACATTAACTGCTGTTGCTGTTCCCGCACTTCTACTCCCTCCTCCAACAACGGCTTTGGATGAACACCTAGTTGCCGGGCTACCAGCTCTTGAGCCATATGCACGTTTGTTTCATAGGTAAAATTTTAATTTATCAACTGAAATATTTTGTCCTTGTAAACTGGTGCATATCATCTTTTAGAAACGATCTCTTAGGGTCCATTCTAACTGATTAAACAGAAACCTTTCTAATTATTCTTCTTAGCATGTAAAAGAACTCTAGAAATGGTGGTGAAAAATTGTACATGTGAGGAAAGAGGTATGAATGTTGTTAGAAATTATTTATCCACAATTCTTAGGCTGCAATTCACACTCGATTCAGGCTTCATGCTTTCTAGAGAAAATTTTTGTACTTTTGCAGGTATTATGCCATTGCAACACCAAGTGCTACTCAACGACTTCTTCTTGGACTTCTGGAAGCACCACCATCATGGGCCCCAGATGCACTTGATGCTGCTGTGCAGCTTGTGGAACTCCTTCGAGCTGCTGAGGATTATGCCTCTGGTATTAGGGTAAGCTGGGTCATTGTTGTTGTTGTTTTATTAGGGAAAGCTGGCTGTTTTTGATTGCTAAGAAAGTGTACTTTACCTATTTTATTATGTTCCATAGTTTTATTTCTGACCTAGTTCCCAGGTATGTGTGGCTTTCACTATGGAAATAGCTTTAGTTTGTTTTCTATTACCTAACTTTAGTCATCTACCTGTAGCCACTAAAAGAATAGGAAAAGACAAAAGAACATTGACAGCAGAATTTAAGTGTTTATTTTTAGTAATAGTACAACAGTACTATTATGATACTGGACTGGAAGTGTGTTTACAATAATTTTGACAGTTATTTTCCAAGGCAATAATATTTTGCAATTAATGGAGTATTGAAAATTTTTAATACCTTGACGGGGTTCAGACTTGAGATCAATTGTGAAACCACATGGGGTTCAGTTTTGAAAATGCACAAATCTCATGGTTCGTCTTGTATTTAACCATAACTTTTGCTTGTTTCAAAACTTCCTTCATTACTTAAGTTCACATTTGATGTGACGAACCTTGAATTTATTGATTAGATTTTTAACTCTAAAATTTACAACCGAACTATGTTGATAGAGCTTTATCTTCTTTGATTTTGTTCATCAACAAAGCCTAAGTGTTTCCTTTACCACCATTCAAATATATTTTGAACAATTCTCGAGCTTCACCCATGAACTTATTCTTTTGAGTTGAATGACTTTCTTGACATGGTGTTTGAGTTTTTATGATCGAGAGGTCTTAAGTTCAAGCTATGCTTCTCTCGTTTATAGTAAATTTATGATTTGTCTGCTTTTCATGTAGGGCGGCTTGTTAGAATACTGTTTGCACCTATTCTTAAGCCTCGTCAAAAGCTTGAGCTTTTGTGTTCAAGTGGTTTCTTGACAACCCATAATTAATTTTTCTTCTTTCTTTCTTTGATGTTGTGCCGATTCCTATTTCTTGCTTAGTACTATGCTTGGTGGTGAACTTAAATATGGAGATACTGCTGAATTCTTCTGATGCCAATATCATTGTCTGAAGCCTGTGGCAATGACTTGAAAATGAATGTCAGGATCCCTTATGTGAAGTGTTTGATTGGAATCTATAATCCGAAAAAATAGTTTACTCAAACCACTATATCTAACATTCCTTTGCTAATCTGTAAATTTATTCAAGCTAAGCTTCTTCAATATCATTTTTCCTTAATTCCTTTGTCTTTTATGATGTAGCTACCTAGGAACTGGATGCACTTGCATTTTTTATGTGCAATAGGGACTGCGATGTCTATGAGAGCAGGTATAGCTGCTGATGCAGCTGCATCTCTATTGTTTCGCATACTATCTCAGCCTGCATTGCTCTTTCCTCCACTCAGGCAAGTTGAGGGAATTGAAGTTCAACATGAACCTTTCAGTGGCTATATTTCAAGTTACAAGCAGCAGGTACCATTAATGTTATTGATGAGCAGACCAATCTGATTTAGTTTACTTTTCAAGTATCGGCTTCTTCGTACTATATTTATAATCTCATTCACATGTTCAAGAAGTATATTAGAAGAAGTCTTTGTAAACCTAATTAAAACTAAAATTGTCATCTCACAGCAATCCTGATGGGGAATGTGGACACAATTCTATCTTTTGGGTTTTTTTTTGGTCTTCTGCTTCGTATTTCTGTGAACTGGCTACTCTTAGGACTGCAGATCTGCAACCTCATTGGTTTAAACACCATTGAACTAGTTTCAAGACTGACTACAATCGGGAATTTGTTTTATGACCAGATTGAAGTGCCTGCAGCTGAAGCAACTATCGAAGCAACTGCACAGGGGATTGCATCTATGCTTTGTGCTCATGGTCCAGAGGTTGAATGGAGAATTTGTACCATATGGGAAGCTGCCTATGGCCTTATTCCTGTAGGTTCATCAGCAGTTGATCTTCCAGAAATAATAGTTTCAACTCCATTGCAGCCCCCAACTTTATCGTGGAACTTGTTCATACCTCTCCTTAAGGTCCTGGAATATCTTCCTCGTGGAAGTCCATCAGAAGCATGCCTCATGAAAATATTTGTTGCCACCGTCGAAGCAATTCTCCAGAGAACATTTCCACCTGAATCTTCTAGAGAACAAGCCAGTAGAACAAGATACCTCTCTGGATTAGGGTCTTTCTCCAAAAATCTTGCTGTGGCAGAGCTTCGTACAATGGTCCATTCTCTCTTTTTGGAGTCATGTGCCTCTGCGGCGCTTGCTTCGCGCCTCCTTTTTGTTGTCTTAACTGTGTGCGTTAGTCACGAAGCTCAGTCTAATGGGAACAAGAGACCAAGGGGTGAGGAACTGCCTGATGATAATACTGAAGATTCACTGCTATTGTCCAAAATTCAAAGTCATATGAGATCCAGAAAATTTAGAAAACAAGGTCCAGTTGCAGCATTTGATTCTTATGTGCTGGCGGCAGTATGCGCCCTTGCTTGTGAGCTCCAGTTGTTTCCTTTTGTTTCAACGGGCAGTAATCATTTAAGTTCTAAGGGTGGAAAAACTCTAGCCAAGCCTCCAAAAGTAAATGGATCTACTAGTGACTTTCAAACTAGTATTGATTCTGCAATTCATCACACACATAGAATATTAGCAATTTTGGAGGCACTTTTTTCTCTGAAACCATCTTCCATTGGTACGTCTTGGAGTTGTAGTTCAAATGAGATAGTAGCTGCGGCAATGGTTGCAGCTCATATTTCTGAGCTATTTAGGAGGTCAAAGGCTTGTATGCATGCTCTCTCTGTTCTGATGGGCTGCAAGTGGGATAATGAAATTTATAGTAGAGCATCCTCACTATATAATCTCATAGATATCCACAGTAAAAATGTTGCATCCATAGTTAACAAGGCTGAGCCATTAGAAGCTCATTTGCATGCATCAACTAGGAAGGACTCTTTTGTGGCATTAAATGGTAAAAGCCAAACTAAAAGCATGAGCATTAGCTGCTTTCATTCAGGCCAGTCATCGATCCAGCAGTGTAAAGAATCACGTAGTTCAGAAAATAAACGCAAATATGAGAGAGCATCACATTCAGAGGAACACACAGGCAGCATCTTCGGCAAAGGGATTGCAGGTTTCCCTTTAGATGCTTCAGATTTGGCCAATTTCTTAACTATGGATAGGCACATTGGCTTTAATTGCAACGCACAAGTTCTTTTGATATCAGTGCTTGCTGAGAAACAAGAGTTGTGTTTCTCTGTTGTTTCACTGCTATGGCACAAGCTGATTGCAGCACCTGAAATTCAACCTAGTGCTGAAAGCACTTCTGCTCAACAAGGATGGCAACAGGTAAGTACCATCACATGCACATGATAAGTTCTTTATTCATATTTTTTTTATTCTAAGAACTACACCTATGATTCTTCTTGTAATTTCTGTATTATTGTTAGAATGATTTTGATCCATTATTGAGTTTCATCCACCAGCTTAAATTTTTGGATTAAATAATTATTGATATGGTTTTAGTGCCAACAAAACCTTAAAAGAAAAATGAGTAGAAAAGAAAAGGAGAGGAAGTGTTGTGCGGTGTTAATAATGCCATGTAAATACTGTTGACAATTTTTTTTCCTCCCAATGACTTGTTTTATTTTCTCATGAAGATCTTTTTTATTTTTTTATTTTTGAAGATTTGACCTATTTTATATTGAAGGTTTTGTTTCAGTTCCTCATTTAATATCTTCATTTTAGGCTGATGGAGTGATAACGTTGAGTTAGAGATCCACTTTACTGTAGATGTTGTAGAACTTAACAATGAAGAGATGATGTTGAATTACTGATACAGAAACTTGTTGAGAATCTTTGAGCCTGCAGTTTCACATTTAATTTAACGCATTAAAGTTAACAAGAGAATCCTCTCAACTAAACTTTGAGTTGCAGTTCATCAACACTATTAATATCCATTTTGACCGTATGTTGCCCTCTTTTCTTTAAGTTTTCCTGGTACACTTCAATAGTATTGACAAGTTACTACTTTATTCAAATGCAAGGAGCTTTATTAATATTTTACAGAAAGTATCTTTTAACAGTTTCTGAAACAACTTTCAAGATTACTGATAATCTTATAAAACCCTTCATTTAGAAGTTTGTTGGGTTGAAACTGTGGAGAAAGCTTAGGCCCACCAGAGCCTGTGTTGGAACTGAAATTTAATTATACCAACTGACAAGTTTGGCAGTGTTTGAACTCAATAACTACTGGTAAAAGAGGCTTTAGTACTATGTCAAGGAACTATTTAACTCAAAAGATTAAGCTGTTAGGTAAGGCTTAGAAGTAGATCATGCACTAACTCTAATACATTGACTATATGTTACAAATTATTGTTTATAGGGAAAAGTGATTGCATAGAGCAATAAATTTTATTAGTGAAATTAATAAACTATTCTCTTATATTTTATATTTCAAAGCTCTATGAAAGTTTCCTTATCATCTTACTGGTTGTGACTAGGTTGTTGACGCACTGTGCAATGTTGTTTCAGCATCACCAACCAAAGCAGCTACAGCTGTTGTTCTTCAGGTCCAAATTGTTTGACTTGGCATGATTTACGTTGTTCATTTCCTATTTCTTCAGCCAACTTCCATAGTGGCAATTTTTTCCATTGGCGACCAAACATCTGAAACATTGGGAAATCAAGAAAAATATATGGAATAAAACGATTTAGGATAACTTTAGAATGATTTATTGCCCAATTTTGGATGTGCCACTTCAAAGTTTTGAAGTTTGTAGTATTCTTCTCACTCCATTCTTTAAAATTGTTGTTCAGTTTTCATCTGTAATTTACATTCTTCATATGTTTAGTCTCTTTATTGACCTTGTGTACTTGTCAGGCTGAAAGGGAATTGCAACCTTGGATTTCCAAAGATGACGATCAAGGTCAGAAGACGTGGATTGTCAACCAGCGCATTGTCAAACTAATTGTAGAGCTAATGAGAAATCATGACACTCCTGAATCATTAGTAATTTTGGCAAGTGCATCAGATTTACTTCTACGAGCCACAAATGGGATGCTTGTTGATGGTGAAGCTTGCACTTTACCACAGTTGGAGGTAACTTACCAAAAATAATTTTTTTTAATCGTTTATTGAGAAATGATGACTAAACTGAAGTGTTCTCTTTGGTTACTTTTTGAATGCCATGGACTTTGTTATCACCTTCTATATCCTAATAGCAACTGAATATCCATATAGATTGGCTCAAATCTTGAGAACACTGACAATCAAGTATGTATAGTATCAATTGACTATTGTGTTTTGTTACTGAGTTATCAGCTACTGGAAGCTACGGCAAGGGCAGTTCAACCAGTGCTGGAGTGGGGAGAATCTGGATTTGCCGTGGCCGGTGGCCTTTCAAACTTGTTGAAGGTAAGAACCCATCCCTTGTACTATCATTTCATTTAGAAAGCTTTTATATGTACCTTGGAAACATGCAAAATGCTCATGGTCAATTGCGTGTAGGAATCGTGTATGTGCCATGTCGACATTAGAAACGAAACATTCATAGTTAGTGACTTGGATTTTGTGCTAATTCTTGCAGTGCCGCCTACCTGCTACTATCCAATGT
This sequence comes from Erythroxylum kunthianum, assembly GCA_024582655.2. Lineage (NCBI taxonomy): Eukaryota > Viridiplantae > Streptophyta > Magnoliopsida > Malpighiales > Erythroxylaceae > Erythroxylum > Erythroxylum kunthianum. The sequence continues at coordinate 2,747,776 of JANIMX020000103.1, forward strand.
CTTTGTCATCCAAGTGCACATGTTCGTGCTCTAAGTACATCAGTTCTTCGTGTTATTTTGCATACTGGTTCTGTTACACCTACTCCAAAACAAGTAGACATAAATGGCATCGTTTCTGGTCCCTCTTATCAGCATTTAAACATAGATGTCATTGACTGGAGAGCTGATATAGAGAAGTGCCTAAATTGGGAAGCTCATAGTCGACTTGCAAGAGAAATGCCAATTCAATTTCTTGACACAGCTGCCAAGGAATTAGGATGTACAATATCCATTTGACATGAAGACTAGCTTTTGTCAACTGTCTAATGTGTATCAGTGTTACTTTTGTTTCAAAATAGACATCATGATTTGGATTAAATAACTATGGGCTGCACTTACTTTGTTCTTCTAGGTCCAAAGCCTGAAGGATGTTACTGTAGAGTGAACATTGAGTCAGCTGGGCATGATATTTTAATATTTTTGGGAAAAATATTATCCAACGCAGGCTACGTTTGTGTTGTACGTTTCCAGGCTTTGGTTTAACTTTGATGTACTTTGGATTTCTGAATACTTTGAACAAGTAGCAGCAGATTTTTTTTTGGTTTTTTCTTCGAACCATCTGCTATGCTTTCGCCCTAATTTCATTTTCATGTCACATTGTTTTAACAAAATTGTGGGCTCCAAATCCAAATGCATCCTTCCTTGCTACATTTTGTTCCAAACAGTGTATTAAATGCGTTCCCAACGGTTATCCGTCATATTACAATATCTGGTTTGTCCTCTATCTACCGTTTCTTTCATGTGATTTTTGTGTATGACTACATTACGAGGAATATTCTAGTAATAGCAGAAAAGATTCTGTAACCATAAAAAAAAGCTTGAGAAAAAAAGAATCATAGGGAGTAAAGGAGTTGCAGGAGACTTGGGGAAGCATTTGATCAAAAATTGAGAGGCAGGATTTGATTCCAACCGTAATGGAATTTTGATTTATTAAAAATTAAGATTCCTAAAATTTTATAAAATAATTAACGCATAAATAATAATAAAATATAAATTTTAATTCATAATTTTGATTATTTTCTTATTACTGACAAATTGATAACAACACTTCTCAACCATTCTATCCATCCATTCTTACTACGACTCTTGCATCCTGTGACCCTAAAAGCTAGCAATGGAAAGACTTTTTTTTAAGCCTGGGATGCAGTATCAATAGAGGCAACTGAAGAAAGTTCTTACACAATAAATCTCAATGAGATCAACTCCAGACAATAATCAAAGAAGAAAGTGAAGGCTGGAATGATGGAAATCGAGTATAACAGGTTCTGTTCTCTCACAAAAGAACTTACTATATATTTATTATATTTTTTCTAAGTGAATAGCAAGATCAGTTTTGTGTCGCTCGCAGCCATTCAATTTAACGAGTTCTTGTTGGAGTGGGAATAACAACCGAGTCCTCATTAAAGGATTAGATGGTTGACTTACTAATGTCCAATATCCTACCCTATATATATTTTCTAAGCACATACACTTATAAGTTATAGATTATCAAGTGTTGATCTCATAGAAATTATTAGTATTATTCCTTTTCCTATTATCTAACCAATAAATTATGACAATGCTGATTGATTAAAATCAAAACTAAAGCAATAAACTAAAACAAATCATCATAATTGACTAACTAGAACATATATTAAATCAGGAAACATTCAATAAAAACAACGATACCCAAATAGTGAATCCTCACAGGACTTCTCATGTAAATAAGATTTCATACATCCATTTAACTTAAAGTTTATTAGACCATAGAAATTTCTCAATTATGTTAATATCTTTCTTAAGATTATTAACAACTAATCATAGGTTAATTAATCATAATCTTTTTTCAATTAAAATCCTTAAAATTGCATTAGTCGATTTATAATTTCCTCTATTAAGTTTGACCATAGTCTAGAAGATTTATGTCAATCTATTTTTAAGATTGCTTGTAACTTTTTTCAGTTATGCTAGATCAATTCATTCAAAGAATTACTTAATCTTAAATGCATTAAATTAAACATATTCAATATACCGATGAAAATTAATTCAAGAACAATAAAGAAAACATAATTGAATCTCAACAAAATTGAAGAATAAATTAAATTAGTATGAAATCACTACAAAATCAACATGGGGTTCATCATATCTAAGTACCATAACGATTTAGTTCCTAAGCATGGAAGACATAACATCAAAACTAAAAAAAAACTAAAAGAAAAATGATGAAATCCTTTTTAATTTTTGCAAAATTCACTTTAGACCGATGTAAATCCACTCTAAATATGTCTTCTTTAATGTTCTTTGTTTTCTCTGTTGTTTTACACATCTCAAACATCTCTCTTCTCCGTCCCTTCAATTTTGTCTTTTATAATTTGAAAATCAAGTTTTTAGGTAGAACATGGGCAAATACACTATCGAATACTAGGTCATGTACTCAAAATAAACATGAAATCCCATCCAGAGCAAACACATTTATAAATACGACCTATAATGTGAACATGATATCATCAATATACAACATGGGCGTGTACCTATTAAACATGGGCGCATAACATATGAAATCTATTAATACACCTTAAACTCTTCAAAAAAACACCAAGTAAGATGAAATTTATAAATAATATAGAACACAAACAAGTATATGGACGAGTACTAGGGAGTGTTCTTGCTCTCCAACTTTATAACTTGGTTAAAATAGCTCCAAATTGCTTCGAACTTATCTGCATTCATCCCTTTTGCTCCAAACAAGTGAGTTATGACATGAAAATAAAACGAATGAAATAAATAATAGAAATAATAAAAACACTGAAATAAATAGAAAATACACTAATTATAAAACTTAAAGTATAAATGATTAAGTTCTTACCAAACGTCCCTACACTTAGGCATTTGCTTGTTCTTAAATAAATAATAATTTTATTTTATTAACCTTTCCAAATATCCACTCCTCATTCTCAACCTATCTGCCCATACTTCAAATTACCATGCCTTAAGAATTAAACTAGAGTATGATCAAAATCCAAGAATCATATAATACCCATAAGCAAACACCACAAATGATATCTTAATAATCTTTCTAAAATCAAGTGCAATAGGATTTAGCACCCTCACACAAAGGATTCACTTAATTTGTTCAAAGTGTCTAGGATGTAAGTTATTGGAACTCTCAAATCAATGCATAGAAGGAATCTTAACTATATGCTGGCTAATAAGTTATGTCTCCACTGCTATAAAATAAACTAGAGGCAAAAATAAAAAAGGTCTTTAAATCAAGGTGTAATAGGGCTCAAGTAAAAGGGTATGGGTAAATTTTGGGTTAATAAAAATGAAGGTATTTACATAAACAAGACCACACAAAAATTCTTAAATAACATAAGTATCTTCCCTTTCTCCTTTTCATTATTATAATAATTTAAATGCAAATATATTTTATTTTTATTTCTTCTTCTTTTTAATGTATTGAACTCATTTTGAAATATTTCTAAATTGATTACTTAGAGCTTACAAGGAGAATATAAAAAAAATTGATTACTAACAAATGAGAAGATATAGTCTCGAATACATAAGCTTGCATCTTTCTCGATTCTTGATACTTCTTCATCTAATCATATTCTTATGCAATCAAGTAAATACATTCCTTCAGGAGGCAAAAGTAAATGTCAGGTTGTAACAAAAATAGTTTATCAACTTATAATATGGTTAAAAGAATTCAAAGGAAAGACTAAGACTCAAATTTGGTTATACCTAAGGGATAAAAATAGGGTCAGGTAAAATGAAAGAGAAGTCTCGAACAAAGGTTTAATCTAGGTGTGTTTTCATCTTAATGCCTCTAGTATAAATATGTGGTCTCAATATGCATAATAAAAGTAAGTTATGGAATCATCTAACTGTTATAGTAAAGGTGCCCTAAAGGCAATCGCCTTAGGCGCCTATTGTACAAACTTTGTTTTAATTAATAAAGAAAGATATATAATGTATTCAGAATTCATTTAATTATGAATGGATGTGCTCGTAATTTGAATGTATGATGTCCTTGATACGAAAGATAGCATGAAGGAAATTATGACAGGTTCATAATAATGAGATTCCTTTCATGTGTAATTATGTTTATATCTAAATGATCACTAGTCATAGGATTAATGAGACAGGACATCATTAATCCGGACAGACTAGCACACATTAGACTCCGTGATTGGATGACCTACGATGTAGACATACGATGTCTAGAGTTAATATGTGGATGATTGCTAACTGTAGTAAGTACATTGGATGACCTACTTTGAGACTATCACATAGATTTTAATTGTCAGTGATAATCTCCACATAGCAATGGTGCAAGTATCCTTTGATTTGAGGGACTCAAGGATATCTTGGATACTGATCCTGTGCTTTGACTCCATTCCTTGTTGCCTCTTCGGGAGTTGCTCCTAGGGTGGTGATTGGGTACAATCTGAGGTATTTGAAGGTAATTGAGTAGCCAATATAGGATTCACCACTTCTTATTTAAGGAGATCATACCCA
>JANIMX020000104.1:539523-549760 GCA_024582655.2 Erythroxylum kunthianum
TTTTCCTTTTCTTTATTTCGTCCTTTGCTTTGCTTTTATTTCTTTTCAATGGCATTTGGACGGAATACTTTAAAAAGTCTTTTGTTTTTTCCGAGGAAGCAATTTCCTCCCGCACGAGCTAACGGAGACTTGGATTTGCATCGTTGTTTCACCCTTAGATAAATCGTTATTACTTTCGTGTTTTTGCAGGTATATTCTTTTTTATTATTATTATTTAGAAACATTTTTTTACGTATTATTAAACTTACTAAAATTTTAAGTATGAACTGATATTGTTGTTGTCGTAGTATTCAGATAAGACTGCATATAATTTTTAATAAATAAGGTGATAAGTTTGCTCCAATAATTCTGCTATGTTAAATGTTTTAAGATATGGTTTGAGGAGTAGGTGGGGATTGGAAAACCTTATTTACGTGATGGTACATTGGATTTGGACAGGGACGCACACAAATATGCGTAAAAATGGAAATTTAATAATTTAAAAATTAAACTAATAGAACATTATAGGTAATTCAACCATCATCTTTTTTTTTTTTTTTTTTACAGTAGTTACGTTACACGCATACTTGTTGAAACTGCAATAAAATCTATATAGAAAAAAGAAAAACTAGTTAAGAACCAGAATTTGACTCGACTTCTGTGTATAGATATAAACACAAAATTCTATCACCTACACTAAAAAGAATCGGTTCGTAAGTACAATTTCTTCACAGTTCAGTCATTTCGGCTTAGGTCTATTACATGTGCACAGACTCGCAGAACAATAGCACCCACATAGTATAATTTTATTTTGCCAAGTTGCATGGTCTATAATGTTCAAAACATAGATAACCTATATGGATCAGAACGAACGATCATATCAATGAAAATATATACACATTGACTAAAATAATAAAGAAAAGAAAATAGTAGCCTTCTTTATTTAAACCTTTTGGCTGTAAAGCCTGTATCCAAAAGCTCTGTTCCGGTTTGTACAACCTTCAGTAGATTATGATATTTGGATAGAAAACACCAAATGCTTTGACACCCAAATTTCCTAACTATCTACCTCTCGTTCTTTTTCAAGCTCTGACTCATTCACTTAAAACAAATCATACTATTCAAAATAAGAATATATACTAAACCAATATGAAAAACCAGTTCAATGTGCGAATACAAAGAACGGCCATTTTTTAAAATTAACTTGTAGAGGAAGGGTAGTGAGCAGAATGTGACTATGCAGGCCCTGGAAAATCGGAACCAGAGAATTGACTATGATTTTGAGGTGGCTGGAAATAACCCAATTGCTGACCGGCTAAAAGCAGAGGAAATGTAGCAAAGGTGGACGATGAAACACAGGAATTTGATGCAGTTGATGATAAACTTGACTGTAGAGTAGACAACTTCGAGTTATATACAATCTTATCAAGCGTACTTGAAGCTTGTTGTTGGTCACCATGAATGAAGTGATCACCAGGATTCTGTAAATGTTGATAATATTCTACGTAGTCTCTCGTCGTCTCACCCTGAGACTGAAAAGACTTGTGCGGTGATAATTGTGAAGCAACAGGCATTTGCGCAACAGGAGAAGGGGTTTGCTGTATATTACGAAACGATGACAGGAAACGTGGCGGAGGCAATTCCCGGGAAGTCGTCGCTGACATTTCGTAGCCGGTGACAGTTTGCATTTGAGGTTCATGTGGAAGTACTCTCACATTTTCTGGGAAGTTAAGTTTAGCTCTGCTTCCTCTGAACCTTAGCGCTGCGTCATCGTAAGCTCTTGCGGCGGCTTCTGCCGTTTCAAATGTACCAAGCCAGACACGGGCCGCCTTGTGGGGATCACGTATTTCTGCTGCCCATTTTCCCCAAGGTCTCTGCCTGACGCCTCTGTATCTTCTCCTTTGCTCGTTGCTTTTGTCGTAGGTTGCGGTTTCTGTTGACTGTAAGCTGGCTCTGGTGGTGGTGGTGACGGTGGATGTGGTGGTTGTTGGGGTGAAGATGATACTTGAACTAACTCCTCCTCCTCGTACTGTGAGCATGTATAGAAGACGTATGAAAAATTAACAAAGAAAGGAAGCTGCAGGCTGCTATGAATATAAATTTTGCTTAACTGGTAAGTAACTGAAATGCTAACTTGTTGATGAAGACGACATGTACACTGTTCCATTGATTGTTTCGAGAATATTTACAAATTATAGTTTGATGTGAAGCAGACAAGTTCAGACATTTTCATAACTTAGAACCAAGATGACAATAAAATCTCTGACCCATGCAATTCCAGAAAAGTTTGTCCAGAAACTGAACATAAAGATAGACAAGAGGTACTGTATGTAATCAAACGAAGTTAGTTAACATGGGTGAAACGAGAGGAGAAAATGCCAAAAAAAATCTGTAAACAATTGCAGGGCTCATTTAAAATGGATGTAATCAATTGCAAGACTAATTTACCAGTTGCACCAGATGAAAATGAATCACCTAAACTTCTGAATTCCCCGAACCCTTGATAAATCTTTGTGACAGACTCCAGTAATTGAGTTGCAACCTCTTCTTCACGACCTCTCTTTTGGCCAATGCAAAAATGAGAGCCACCACTACTGTTATGGGAATAAGCAGAGAAAGTAGAGGAAGCTAAATACGAATTAGATGAAGAACCATGTCCAAAACTACTTGTTATTGTTGGACCTTCTAAATAACCACCGTCTGTGGCGAATTCAGCACTTTCCTGTTGGCCAGGAACCACGTGTGAGAGTTGAAACCATAGCTTCTCTCCTGCACTTATACTGCCAGTGAACAAAGGTGAAGATGATTCCGGCGGTTTTACCATCTCCACTTGGATTAATTGCTGTAAATGGAACAACTGTGACGGAGGCGGCAGCGGCTTCTCGAGCGCAACTTCTTCTTGGCGGTGCTGTGTCTATCAGGATACCTAATTACGTACTGGTCTGAGCCTCTAGAATTCGCTAACTTCAAATTCAATAAGCACATGAACTGGTGAGGTACAATTCTTGTCTCTGCCAAGTCGGTTTAATTGCTTTACGAGTAAAAAATACAACTTCAAAGATGATCAGCCGTCATTCAAACAGTGAACCCTCTTCCTCCAACGCTGTCCTATAAATGAATTTATTTGAAATATAAAAAACAAAACTTCCGATTTAGCACGAGTTTTGCCTGAATACTAAGGTATAGAGCTAAAGCTTTATAAGTTGATTGTGGGTTTTTGTTTTATTTGCGTATTTGTGATGGAGAGAGACGTCTTTGGATTTGTATTACCGATTCACTTTTGGAAAATAAGCATATCAAAATTATGTTAAAAGCCTAGAGATATTAATTTACAGCAAAATTTTTATGGGCTCATTTTATTTGGATAATGTTCGTATATGGTCAGAGCACGTCTCTGGTCAGATATCTAGCATATGCTCAGGATGTACAGTAAGGTATCCATTTTTTTCTATCAAACTGAATAAATAAAATATAAATGCTTGCAATATAAATACGAGGGGAAGAATTGAATAATTGGTAAGTTTATTCTTACGTGAGTAGAAGGTTGTAGGTTCGAATCATGGGAAATGTCTCTTTATAAAAATTACAAAGAGAAGACTACGTATAATTGATATTCTTCGCTGAATTCTTGCAAAACAGTAAAATTAAGTTCGTTGTATTCTTTTTCTTATAATATAAAGTTTCAATGCAAAACAGAGATTTTATTCATTTTCAATAAAAACTAAAAATTTAAATCTAATTTATCAAAAGAAGACCATAAAAAAGCCCAGAGTGTATTTTTAAAAAACGTTTTTAGTCTTGATACCAATTCAAAGGAACCAAGTCAAATAGTTAACAAAGACCAAAATCTAAAATCACTCAAATATTTAGGTACCAAGTCTCTAAATCACCGGTATTCCCAATTTCTAAATTAAACATAAAATCCAGAAGAAGAACTAGGTGCTTTTTTTAGTCTGTTTTTTACATCTTAAATCCACTAGCACCCAACTATAGTTATTTTATCTTTATTTTAAACTTTAAGACTTATTCTAGGTATTTTAATCTTAATATAAAATCCTAACACCCATCCATAAGTATTTCAATCTTAATTTTGAAACCTTACGACCAATCTCTAAGTTTTTTTTTTTTTGTCTTTCCTATTTTAAGCCTTAAGATCCATTCTAAGCATTTTATCTTACCTTTCAAGTCCTAAGACTGAGCTCTAGACATTTCATTTTACTTTGTAAGTCCTGTAACTTAATTCTAGGTATTTTATCTTACTTTTCAAACCTTAAGACTCATTTTAAGTATTTTACCTTCCTTTTGAGCTCTAAGTTCCAACTCTAAATATTTTATCTTAATTTCAAGTTCTAAGACCTAGCTCTAGGAATGTATCATACTTTTGAAGCCTTCATACTCAAGTCTAGGTATTTTATCTTACTTTCTAGGCCCTAAGACTCATTTTAGGCATTTTATCTTTATTTCAAGTCATAAGATCTTACTCTATGCATTTTATCTTAATTCTAAATCCTAAAACTCAACCCGAAGCATTTTTATCTTTATTTCAACCTCTAAGACCCGTAAGGGTATTTCATTTCAATTTCAAGACCTTAAGATCCATTACATGAATTTTGTTCTTATTTTTTGAGTCATAGATAAAATCATGGACGCTCAATCACAAACTCGAAATCAACTTAATTTGAACTTTTTAAAATTGTAAAATTGTTCAGACCTAGGTAAACACTTGACAAAAACATCGTTAAAAAACAAAACATATAGAGAGATAGAGGAAGTCATTTGAAGAGAAGAGACTTATCAGTAGATTATTTCACAAGTATTTTAAATAATTGAGTAATGCGAATGTGTTTCTGTTTATATGTAAACGAATTCATGTCTATGCATATCTATAAATAATATTATATATTCATATTTAAATGTAAATCTATTTTTCTCCTACATAAAATTCTTCTCCATTTTTCTTTTGTGATATTGTTTCTAACAGAAGACATTAATCAATGTCGAAACTTTATGTTGAAATTCATTTAACAATGTAGATAAAGGTAGGAGTTAATTGCATGTAGTGATTTCCGATAAATCCAAATTAAAAAAAAAGAATGGTTCTAGAACTATTCTATTATATACATTGTAGGCTGGTTTGGTACATCGAAATGTACTGATTAATTTATATCGGATACTATTAATCTGTTTCATAAAGTACTGGCTGTTTATTCAAAATATTATAAGACGTTTGGTGTTGTTCCGGATAAACAATATAACTAAGTTATACTGTGTTTAGTGTTGTTTCCGATAATATCATATCAAACTATTTTTATAAAAAAATTCTTTGATAAACTCAGTGAAAATTAAAATTAAAATGACGTGATTTTTTTGTTTGTTTGTAAGATTCATATGGCAAGATTTTTGTTTATTTGTTTTTGCCAAGATTTATAAAATAAGCTTACATGAACTAGCTCATTATAATAATTGTAGTATCTCATAAAAATTTCAATATACTTAATTACGCTAATAAAAAGAGTACCAAATAATGTATAATTCAAAGTAATCTGATTTCTCAAGTAAACACTTTTTCCCTAGCTGTATAATTAAGTGTATATTATTTAAACTGAGGTGTGTGAGTTGTAATAGTTAGTCAGGTAAGGAGAGTATTAAAAGTCCAACTCGTGTTACATAGTTAGGTAATTAAATAATACAACTTGACACCAAACACCTGATATGGACTATTTACTCCTATCTAAAATAATACGGTGTACCAAACGAGTCCTGTATGTTAGTTACCAATTCAAATATTTTTTTATATTTGAAATGGTAACAGACATACAAATATTCAGATGAAATAAGGTTTCTCTTCCCATAGAATAGATGGTTTTCTTTGGCTACGTTAGAACATAAATGAGAGAGACATAAATATTTCCATTTATATATGGAGTGACAAAACCTATCCCATTTCTGTAGAAAGTAAGTGTTGACAGGCTGGCATAGGAGTCTCTAATCAATTAGTTTTTAGGTGGGTTGCTTGATTCTGGAGCTTCTTTAATAAGTTTAATGTGATAATCGAAATCGTAGTTAGAGAAAATTGAAGATTAGTTATGTAATAAGAGAATAAGCCTTAAGTGTGAGATTTTTCCATATTATGATATTAACTTGTCCAACGTTTTGTAGTTAATGAGCATGAATGTCCCGTATTTATGATAACTCTTGGGATTTTGGACCCCAGATTACTGCAAACTAGTAGCTAATAATTTAAGAAAAGTAAAGGAATATGTTGGACATACAGATTTACGTAGAAAATCCCTAAACAAATCAGGGTAAAAACTACGGACAAGGAGAATAATTTTAATATAAGAAAAATAATAGGAGTTACAAACTCTCTCTAATTTACAAGGAGACAACAATTTTATCTCTCTTGAATATAGGAGAAACACCTCACAAAACTCTCTATTTTTCTCTCATTCTTTTCTGGGATGGCTTTTGAATGAAACTCTTCTTGCCTTTTATAGACAAAATGATGTGTTTCTTGCCTCACATCATTTGCCAAAGTTGTCAATAATGGTTGCACCGAACATTTATGACATTTTGTTTAACAATCTCCCACTTGGAGATTAGATTGAGGATCAATTAATCTTCACACCATTCTTTCTTCCCTGTCATCTTTGTTGCTCATGTCTCTACTATGTCGCTAGAGAATCGACACCAATTGAACTTGTCTGTGTTGACTACCTTTGTCATGAAATCTGCTAGATTCTCCTTAATATGGATTTTCTGCATATCCACTATTCGTTCTTCTATTTTCTCACGAACAAAGTGATACTGAACTCGAATATGTTTTATTTTCGTATGAAATGCTGGATTTTTTGCTAAGCGCAAAGCGCTCTGACTATCACAAAATAGAGCAATTTTCTCTTGTTTGTGTCTGAGCTACTCCAGTAACATTTGCAACCAGATCGCCTCTTTGCTAGCTTACGTAGCTGCTATATATTCATCTTCTGTTGTTGATAAAGCCACAACTGATTGCAAGCTTACAACTCTACCAGCAAGAGTGAACGCATATCCTGTGGTGGATTTTCTTTTATCCAGATCACCTGCATAATCTGAGTCAACATATCCTCTGACAACAAAGTTTGATCCTCCATAACACAATGCAACATCTGGGGTTCCCTTAATGTATCTAAGGACCCTTTTTACTATGCTCCAATGTTCTTGACCAGGATTTTCCATGTATCTACTGACTGCTCCCACTACTTGTGCAATGTCCGGTCTTGTGCATATCATAGCAAACATCAAGCTACCCATTGCTGATGCATATGGTACTCGAGACATTTTCATCCTGTCCTCTTCATTGTTAGGACTCATCTCATGAGTTAACTTGAAATTAACAGGAAGTGGGGTAGAAATTGGCTTACAGTTTTGCATATTGAAACACCGCAATATCTTCCTTATGTAATTCTTCTGACAAAGCCAAATCTTCCTGTTATTTCTGTCTCAGTGAATTTGCATCCCTAGAATCTTCTTTGCTGGTCCCAAATCCTTCATGTCAAACTCACTCGCCAACTGTGACTTTAATTCTTTAATACGATCTTTGTTGGGGCCCGCTACCAACATGTCATCTACATACAACAGCAAAACGATATAACCATTTTCGCCAAACCTCTTGAAATATGCACAAGGATCTGCAATGAGATTATTGTATCCAAGGCTTATGATGAAGGACTCAAATCTCTTGTACCAACACCTCGGAGCCTGTTTGAGACCGTACAGAGATCTATTCAACTTGCAAACTAAGTTCTCCTTTCCAATTTCTTCAAATCCTTCTGGTTGTAGCATATAAATTTCTTCTTCAAGATCTCCATGAAGAAATGCAGTTTTCACATCCAACTGCTCTAGATGTAAGTCAAACTCTGACTGTTGAAAGTCGTACCATCGGGAAAAATATCTCATTAAAGTCAATGCCTTCTTTCTGAGCATATCCTTTTACCACTAGTCTTGCACGATACCGCTCCACTTGATCATCGCTATTACACTTGATCTTATACACCCATTTGTTACCAATAGGCTTTCTTCCTTGTGACAACAACATAAGTTCCCAAGTTTTATTTTTATAAAGAGCCTCCATTTCTTCCTGCATTGCTGCCATTCACTGAGATGCATCTAAATTATTCATTGCCTATTGGAAAGTTGATGGCTCTCCATCCTCTGTTAGAAGACAATATGCAACATTGCTCTCCATAATATAATCTGAGTGTCAACCTGGTTGTCTTGTCAAATGATCTGATCGTCGAACTTCTGGTGCTTCAATTGATTCTTAGTCCTCATGCTCTGGTGCTGCTTCAAAATAATTCTGTTGTTGAGATTATTTTTCCACACGTACTACTGTGGTCTCTGAATTTTCTTTCACTATGCTATCACCATCTTCTCTTTGTAGTTTATCTTCTATAAAGATAACATTCCTGCTGATTATAACCTTGTGGGCAATGGGGTCCCACAAGCGATACCCCTTTACTCCATCAGCATACCCCAAGATCAAACATTTCCTGAATTTTGGATCCAACTTTTTAGTTTCTTGGGCATTGTACATTACATAAACAAGACTTCCAAATATATGGAGGTTTAAATAATCAGCTTTCTTCTTAGTCCACATCTCCATCAGTGTCTTCAATTCAATCACCGTTGATGGCGCCCGATTTATCACATAACAGGCGGTATTTACTGCTTCTGCCCAGAATGATTTTTCAAGACCCGCAGCTCCCAACATTGCTCTTGTTCTCTCCAACAAGGTTTTATTCATCCGCTCTGCCACTCCATTTTGTTGAGGAGTGTATGTTGTAGTGAACTGTCTTTTGATGCCTTCTTTATTGCAAAATTCAGCAAATTCATGGCTGGTATATTCTCCTCCATTATCTGTTCTCAAACACTTGATCTTCTTTTCAGATTTAAGTTCTACCCGCGCTTTGAAAACTTTGAAGATTGCAAACACATATGCCTTCTTCTTGATAAGATACACCCAACATCTTCTGGAATAGTCATCAATGAAGGACACAAAGTACTTCGCTCCTCTCAGAGACATAACTGGTGCTTGCCATATATCAGAGTGAATCAACTCTAGAATGTCTTTGCTTCTAGCATTTGATGTGTTGAACTTTAATCTGTATTGTTTGCTTGTAACACAATACTCACAAAAGGGTAAGGTTACCTTTGTGAGACCTGGAAGTAGATTATGCTCTGCAAGAATTTTCATTCCTTGCTCAGACATATGTCCAAGCTTTTGATTGCACATCATTGAAGATTTTTCACTTGAATTGTTTGTAGCAACCGATGCTTCTCCTTCTTGCATAGTCTCTCCCTTCAACATGTACAATATGGCAGCAACTTTTTCTCCCTTCATAAATATAAGCGCGCCTCGACTTATCTTCATGATCCCCTTTTCTACAACAACTTTACAGTCAAGGTCATCCAATTGACCTAAAGATAGTAAGTTCTTTGTCAGGCCTTCCACATGCCGTACTTCTCGAACAGTACGAATTGTACCATCATGCAATTTTAATCTGATGGTTCCAATACCGAAAATCTTCAAAGTATGATCATTGCAACTATACACAGATCCTTTAAAGATAGGTTCATAATCATGGAACCATTCTCTCCGTGAGGTCATGTAAAATGTGGCTCCAGAGTCCATGAGCCATATATCAGCAAATTTCTTTCTGCCATCGTCAGTTGTCATAGCTACATAACACAACGCTCCACCTTCATTTGGGGTACTCGCTATATTTCATTGAGAATTGGAATTTTTGTTTAAATTCCAGCAATCCCTTTTCAAGTGACCCTTTTTGCCACAATTGTAGCATTTCAGGTTCTTCTTACTTCTTGACTTTGATGTACCATGATTTTGACTCCCACTTGAGCCACGTTCTGTTGATCTCCCTCTCATCACCGTCAACGCCTCCGCTTGTTGCGAAGTGGCCATCCTGTCCTCTTTGTTCTTGCGCCGATTTTCTTCTTCCAGAACAGCAGCTGAAATATCGTCAAAGACTAGGATTTCCGTGATGGAATTATTTGTTAAATTGATGATGAGTTGATCATACGAATCAGGAAGACTTTGAAGCAGAATTTCAACACGTTCATTGGTTGCTATATTATGATCTAGCGAATTAAGCTGAGAAAATAACGTATTCAATATATTGATGTGTTCCGTCACCGAAGTGGATTCTGACATCCGTAGAGTGTACAATTTTCTCTTAAGGAAAATTTTGTTGTGTAGTGATCT
>JANIMX020000104.1:1029100-1042453 GCA_024582655.2 Erythroxylum kunthianum
GCCTTTATTGATACATTTGATGTATAGTTGAAAGGCAACTAGATGTTGAAAGATTCACTTTCATGATGAATTCAAAGGGTTGGAGTAATTGAGGGCCATAAATGAACATTAGATAGTTCTCCATTATTATAGATACAATCCTAGGTTACACAATTGTCAAAGAGGCTCTTGAAGATAATCTCTAAATTATTTTCAATAAAACATATGTAGATATTAAGGAAATCACCCTGAACCACTCCCGTATCACCTGTAGAGAAGACATTGTCATTTGGATAAGACATGCCTTAGGAAAAATTACAAACTCATTATGTAAGCATTTATTAGGACATTAGGCTTTAAAGGTTAAATGGAACAAAGTTGTATGGTTTGAATTTTCACTACTAAAGGCATCCTTTATTATATGATTCATAATATTAAAATGAGTCTTACTATATTAGACGTGATAAAAGGGAACTTCAATGACTCCAAGAGCTATGTACTCTACAAGAGAGAAGATGAATCAATTAATCACTTATTTTTTCAATATGCCTTCTCTTTAACTATGTAGACAAAGATATAGCTGTTTATAATTCAATACTCATAAGGTGAATTGGTTTGAGCAAAACATGAGCAAATGTGAGCTCTTAATTTATAAAATTGCTTTTGCAAATGCTATCTCTACAATATAGAGAGAAAGAAATCAAAAAAATTTCTAAGGAAAAGCAAGTCGAAACTATAATCTCTTCTAAGAATATATGCCAAATTAAGCAGAATCTTATTACCCATAAAGTTCACCTTATTTATAGCACAGATTAGAGTGTGAAATATTGTATATTTAGACCTTGAGAAGAAGAAAAGAATAGTTTTAATCGCAGGATTATATGTTCTTCAATACTAGCTTATGACCTGCCTATTCATTATCAACATGATTATGTTAAAGTATTCATTATGTTAAAGTGATTATCAAGATGAAGTAACTTAGCACTTCCTTTCAACAAAATTTCTTCATGGCATTGAGAATTCAATTGTATTCCTCTTTGGTTGTTATTTCAAGCTTGTATGCACTAGTTTCATGGAATTTAACTTGTAATCCCCTTTTTATCAATCAATTTTTTTTATTTTTAAAAAAAGTAAGTCACTTTCATTTTTATCTACTAAATCTAAGGTGCTCTCTAGCTATTTGAAAACCACAATCTTTCTTTTATTTTCACAAAGTTATCATATGCTGCAAACATATAAAGGAATGACCTTTGCAAGCTACCTATCTATATAATATATCTAGATAGCAGTTCCAAGTTGAGAAACAAGAATTAAAATGACACTGTTAATCTTTGAGTTTAGCTTTTCTTTTTTATTTGTTTAAAATAATCTACAAAGTTGTAAAATTTATCAATTTCTTTATGTATTTAATTTTAATTTATTTTCTTAATAATAAGTCATTATGATTATTATTAAATCAAAAAAACTAAATACAACAAAGAAATAGCCAAACAAATACAACAAAGAAACAGCTAAGCCTTGGACACACACACACACATATAACCTCCTGAATCATTCACATCTTAGAGAGAGAGAGAGAGAGAGAGAGATTTCGTTGCTAAAATGCCGGAAACTTATTGGATGAATGGAGGAGATAGTAACTACAGCTATGTCGTCAACTCGGTTATGTAGGTAACTACCCTGTTTATTAATTATTAAACTCAATCAAAGTATATATGTTTTAGTTGTGAAACCCAAAATACCGTATGAGTTGTAATTTATGTTTTTATTTTTGTCAACACGAATATTACTTTGCATTATAAGGTGGAGAAAGGTGGATAGATCGGGGCCAAAGTCATCCATCTTTTAAGTTGTAATGTTAAAATATTAAAAATTTCAATAGAAATATCCATATGATAAGCCATAAAAGTTGTGAAAATTTTTGTAAACAAATAAATATTTATAATTATTGAGAGAAACATAAAAAACGCTTATCGCTGATTTTTTACAAAACAAAGTTAAAAGATTTATGCTTGACTAAAATTTAAATTTTAATATTTTTATTAGATTATAAAATGATGTCCTTTTGAATAATATTTTAGTTTTCAATACTTTCTTTCTTCTGTTTAATGATAAAGTGGGGTTCAAATTGAGCTGGGCTTATGATATAAATTTACTTAATTACCTATAATTATTAACTTTTTTTCTCTTTAAGAGTTAACCATTGTAAACATATTTAGAATTAATTATCTACAAAGAAACAAAGATCTTCATGTCTAGAGAGCTTTAAAAGACACAATTATCTCTTTTTTATACATTTCATATTTATTTATTTATTCCTATTTTTTAAGAATCAAGGGCAAACCCTTTTTTCGTATTTATTCAGTATAAATGTTTTCTTTGCATAATGATGATGTGATTCTTCTTTTTTTCCTTATTCAACACAATTAAAAGTTAATATTTTACTTTTGCTCATGAAAAAGTTAAACTTGTGAAACATCTTTATTTCTGAACTTTAAAGATATAATAATATCTCGAACTCCAAAAATGGGACCCAATTGAAACATCGAAATAGACCAGATGCTTCCCCTAGGAACAGAAAGACAATCTATAATTCCAAGCTATAACAACCTAATCTCAGCAAAATTTGATCTGGTCAATAAGCTTCTTACGGTCATTTGGTTTATGATTTATTTACAAACATGAAGCAAAGTGTTATAAACTATTTGTTATCGTTCTTTAATTTCAGATTTGGACATAAATTTCGTCTTTTAAGAAACTTTACGTTCAAGTGTTTTTCTATACCTAATTATAGGACCGATCGTAATTTTTTATAGGCCCTAAACAAAATCAAAAAAATATAAATAATGACTCGTAAAAAAGGTAAACCTTAAATAATATATATAAAATACATAAAATAGAAATTCTTTAAAAATGTACTTAAGATAATACATAAAAAATGAACCCTAAACAAATGTAATTTTTTTATAAAATTTACCCCTATAAAAATGGGCCTGGGCAAGTGTCATTCCTGCCTAATTACTTATTCCTAATATTTCTTGCAACAAAGACATGAATAAGATTGATGAGAAGCAACAGCACAATGAATAGAACTAAATAAATATGCTTCGGTAAGGGATTTTGTGGGAACAAAAGTCAATGGAAAACCGGGTTAAGACAACTTCACAAGTTATCACTAACAATTATATGTTAATTGATTACTAAAATAACAAAAAAAGATATAAATAGGACAAGTTATGACTATTACAACAAAATAACTTTTAATGCCTATGTATTATTAAATGTTTATGTGTTTAATTCATTCCTATAATCACTAAGCATTAACTTCATTTAAAAAAATTAATCACTTATTCTAAAAAAATTAATTAGAAATTGATTACTAGTCATACGTTGTCAATTACTTATTTTATTGTAATGATCAAGATTCGGCTAAAGTTTATATTCAAATTCACATTTAAAAAGTACGTAATTCAAATCTGAAATCTTTCCCCCTTTCTTATTTAGGATGGTTCATTCATACATCCCTTTTATTTATAAGTCTTTGAAGAGCTTCTTCTTACTCTATCTCGATAGCTAGTGTCACTCCCCACGTTTGTCATCTTTAATTGCTGCAAGTCCACGAACTCCTACTTAGTCCATCTCCATCCCCATATCTTGCTTGTAGAAATTTATTTATGATACCATGTATAGGAGTTGAAGCCTAATTTATTGAACAACAATTTTAAGATTTTATAAACAACTTGTTCGGAAAGAGACAGGTAGAAGTTAAATAATGATCATATTTTATTTATTTACAAATCATTATGTTTCTTAATTTTTTTAAATAAGGTAGAAAGAAAATAATTAGAAAAAAAGGCTATAAATATTTATAAAGGGAAAGCTTACATGAACTTTTTGCTTACACATGTTACAATATATTACTTACTGCGTACAATTGATATCTCTTAACTAACACTCGCAAAGCGAGAAAACTGAGTTTGTTGTGGTTGTGGTTGTGGTTAGTTGTTAAATATGTTTAGTCTAGTAACTTAATATTCATTACTATATATATAAATAGAGAGATAGAGTAATATATAGCACCATTCAAGACTAGTTGTTTATGTTTATTCAGCATCTAATTAAGTTTAAAGTATACTAACATTTAATTTATTATTTAAAATATTAGGTCTGACTTCTCAGGTTCTTTCTATTAATATAAGTTATGGTGTGTAGATATTTTATTGATAATTATGTATGAGTTAATCTTATTCTAAAGTTCAAATGTAACTTAAATAAGTCTTTACATTTTATAAAAGCTATATTATAAAATTCCATAATTTAAATTAGAAGGATAAATTGTAAATTTTAATTATTTTAGAAAATAATAATGTTATAGAATTTTGTCCAAATTCAATTAAATTGATTATTGATATTTCATTTCAAGTAAAAAATTATTTCAATAAATATATTTGTACAATAAAAAAACATCTTTTTAAGATACTATGTCTTTAGATAAGTATCATTAATCTTCTAATCAATAATAAAAGTTTTGAAATTAGAAAATTCTTCAAATATTTTCCTAGTAACTATGTCAAAGTAAAAAGTAGTTAGCAGATAAAAGTATTTTTTACAATTTTTTAAAAGATAAAGGTAAAGAATTTAATAAACTCAAAAGGGAAAAAGAAATGTTAGATACAAGTTTAAGGAAGCAAGGCATCTAATAAGATACTTATACTAGGAAAAAACAACTATACCCTAATATATGATATATAAATGCCAAGCTAATATTATCTAACTACTCTTACAAACAACCTAAGTATTGATACATGATACTAACATATTTATAATACCTCAAAAGATATTTACAAAGCACCAAATCATCACACAAAAAATTGTATAGACCACAAATGCCTATTGATTCTCTAGGAGAGTGCAATACTGTTATTACATTTCTTAGCCTTCTTAGAAAGTAAAATATGTTCTTTGATCTAATGGATTGGCTCAGCTTGAACCAGTACCCTCGAGCTTTCCAATTTCAAGAAGTAGCTAACATTTCTTTATCTCCATAGACTATATAAACAAGAACCAAAAAGAGATGATAATCATACCTTTATCACTTTTCCTTATAACTTATAACAAATCCATGAATTCAAACATTCAAATTAAACTTTTTGAAATGATCTAGATTTATAATGCCTTTTAATATAATTTGAAAATAATTATATTTGAAGTAGATGTGTCCTAGGTTCTTTTAACTCTCTTTACAAAGTAAACAATTATTGGAGATTTTCAGGTAGTTGCTTAATCAATAATAGATAGTTAGTTCCTAGAAACCAACCACATTAAGGAGACTTTAGGCAATAAGTTTTTAAACCACACCAACCACTGAAATAATTGCCCCTAATCCTGGATACACCTTTTCCAAACTCATTTATATACATCCTTAATGGGTGAGCAAGCCAGATATATAAATCTTATTTCTCCAGGTTTGGTTGGTAGTTTGGAAAAAGGTCAGCTTCATTCCCACATCTAGTCACCCACTTATTCAAGTGAATCCATACTTTTACTTTGAAATTTATAGGGAAACTATTCATATTTGCTTACATAACTTAAATGCTCTAAAGAGGACCAAATTCTCTCAAATTATCAAAGTATAGGGAGACTGATTCTCCCTTTTTTATTATAAATTTTATGTTTTTAATAAAGGAACCTATGAGTTTTGGAATTTGGGATAAGAACCAGGAGAAAGAGGGTCTATTATTTACTTCCCATATTGTTTCTCCCTTTAAAAAAAGGCATCAATCCATTTGATATATAGAGATTTTTTGTTTTCCAACACTCTCTATAGTCTCTTACGTAAGTAAACATTATTGCTCAAGTTGCTTCTAGTAATATCCAAAACCCCTCTTTCAATGGTTTGCAAACTTTAACCTATTTATCTTATTATGGTACCTACTTTCTTTGTTGCCTACTCATAATAATCTTCTAAGTATCACTTACAAAATTTGGATGTGCCCTTTAGATAAGAAGAAATGAGTAGACCAATAAACATATAGGAAATTAAGGATTAACTTGATAAGTTACAATCTTCCCATAAAGGAAAAATATTTGTTAAATCAATGACTGAGTCTTCTCTAAATTTTCTCAACCAGGCGGATACATTCTGTAAATTGGAGTTTCTTAGTATATATTAGTAAACCAAAGGTAACTAAAAGGAGAGTATTTAGTACTTAAACCACTTATTATAGAGAGCCAATTAGAAGTATCATAGGCATTGTCTACTAAGATCAAGTGTCTTTTATGTTTACTAATCTCTAAACCTGAAAGTTACTTGAATGACTAAATGGATGGAATTAAGAGGCTCATAGATTTATCATAAGCTTTAGAGAACAATAGTAAGTCATCTACCAAAGACAAGTAAAATAGACTAATCTCTTTACATCTGCTATGAAACTTAAAGCTAGGGTCCGCCTCTATATTAGAGAGCTTCAATGTATAATAATAAATATAGGGATATGGAACCCTTTGTCTTAACCCTATTTCCCCTTTGAACACTTTAGTTGGTTCACCATTAATCAATACTAAAAAGGAAGTACTAGAGATGAAACTAATATATCCAATTTTTTTAATTTCTTAGGGAACCTAAATACTTTAAGTAATTGTCTGATGAATTCCTAATTGATGATGTCTTAAGCCTTTGAAAATAAATTTTGATTGAAAATATCACGTTGTCCTCTATAGATCTTCCTTTTAAGAATGTACCTTAGGAAATACTAATGATAAGATCTAGCACACACTTCATCTAGTTGCAAGCAATTTATAGATAAATTTATAAAGAAAGTTACAACATGATATTTGGCCGAAATTCGAGGAGCTAGGTTTCTCACCTTTGGAACAAGACATATGAAAATCTTATTGAGCTCTTTAAGCATAACATCTTTTCAAAAAAAATCAAAGAGTGCATATGTCATAATAGTCTTAATATAAGCAAGGCATTTTAGAAAAAAATAAACATTTAAGCCATTATAACCAAGAGCCTTGTTAGGAGTCCTCCTAAACACCACCCTCTTAATGTCCTTAGCATTGAAAGAGCTACAAAGAAAAGCTAATACATTATTAGTGAACTGATGGTTAATGAAATATTTAAGCATTTACATAGTACAATTGATAACAACAAGAGTCCCAATTATGTTTTTTTTAAATAATCAAAGGCCTCATGTTTGATACCTTTATGGGTAAACACCACTTCACCATTATGCTTAGTTCAAGAGCATATTATATTAGTATTTTTCCTAGCTTTTATTGAATTTTGAAAATACCATTTTTCTTATCCACCTCTTAGATCTCTTGAATGTGAGACCTCTATTTAAGAAATGAATTATGATACCAAACGACATTAGTTTATAAGAAAATGTTAGTCTTGTCCTCATTAAGGAATATAAGGTCCCTTAGATTATTGCATAAGTCCCCTTATACTTTGACCAATTTACTTCTAGCATATTCTACTAATTTAAAAGTACACTTACTAGTTTTTTTGACATAAATAAAGGCTTTATAACCATAGATGGGATTGGACCATAGCAACAACATTAGAGAACCTTTCAATACTAGTAAGAAAATTGATAAACTTAAAAGGGGATTTCCTCCTTGCACTAAACACTTCCTATATAATAATGGGAGAGTAATATGAGAATAGTGGCTCATGAATATGGCTTAAGGAAGGAAGTGAGCCGATCCCCATTCACTAAGTACTTATCCAACGTTTTCCTAATGAACCATCTTGATGATTATTAGTTGCTCTATTAATAGGAGAGTAATCCGAGAGTAAGAGGCTCATAAATATGGCATTACTCTTAGGGAAAGTAGTGAGACGGTCCCTATTCACTAAGTACTTATCCAACTTTTTCCTAATGAGTCATTTTGATGATTATTTGTTTCTCTGTACAATCTTTGAAGTCACTAGAGAACGTTTTAAGGTTAAAGTGGCTATTAGCTTCTGAACCATAAAACCCAAAAGGATCCAATGATCGGTAATAATTGATTAAATATTTGTAATTTCCCCCCATAGTTCCTTTCCTTGAAACATATAATTAGAGCAAAAAAACAAAAGAAACTACAATTTTGATGCTTTCTTAATGGTAAAGGATAGATATATGGATCAATTGTCACTTATTTGTAGTACATTAACACCTGCTATCCTTCTATCAAAACCAACCATTATGCAACCATAGTGATGGTAATGGTGACTAAACATAAAAACCAACTTATTTATCATGTAGAAACTCCTTTAGAGCTTATTGCCTATTAGGGACAATCTACCTTTGACATTCTCAAATACTATGGACATATGTGATAGTATTTTGGTTTAGTGGTTTTAGACCAATTTCTTCTAACCAATTTTCTACTAGTGTCCACTCTAAAGTCCTCATTCACCACACCTTTAACCAAATTAGTGACTATATAGATTCCTATAGCTAATTCACTACACTCTCAGACCTTTTTTTGTAGATGGAATTACCACACATACCATTAGCTCATCAAACTTTCCTTCCTCAGCTCCTATCTTGCCCTTACCTTTACTACATCTTTAACTTTATCAACTTTAAGAGATACTTATATTAGGAATCAATCTTATCCATAGACTCTATAACTACCCATTACACTCCTTCAAGCTTAAGGGGGTTAAGTTGTCCCCATCACTTTCAATAAAAAGGTTCTCAACTCTCATGAGTTCATTATAATCCCCCTAATAATCCTTCTTCTTATAGGTATCCACCACTTACTTTGCACTTTCATTAAAAGTTTCCATTGATATGAAACCCTTATAGTATCTTTGAAGAGAGCATCATCATCCCCCAGCCACAGAAATGGAATCAAATTCGGAAGCTCTTTATTCATGCCCACATTCACACATAACTTAGCGTACTCGCTCCTCTTCCTTAAGGCTATTATCTTATCCATATAGATTAATTTACAAATGTAACTGTTAAGGAGACTCAAACCTTTTATAGACCTATAATCCAAAGAGATGTTATATATATTTATCCAAACAATAATGCTTTCATATTAAACGTTTTCAAGCTTAAACCAGTTTTCTTAGGTTGTTGAAACAATGGAGCATTTTTTATATGCCATGGTCTTACTCCCAATACTTCCTTAACACCAGTTTCATCAGATAAGAATCTAAACAAAACTAGGTTATTCTTACAAAGAAGTACCTCTTTTAATTCTACCCCTTTCGCATTTTGAACGTCCGATTGTTGATTAAAGGGAAAGGGGAACACTTCTCTTTGAAGAAGCCAACTAAGGTAGTAGACCACATCTTAGCCCCTTCCCTCATGACTTCAATAGCTGGAGATATAATACTTCTTCTTTTTTATAACTTTGTATGACAATACTGTACTGAGGGATTAGTTAAATCACCCACCAACTTTTTTCAGCTCAGTTTTGAGTTAATGAGAGGTCGAGGCTGAAGGACTATAGTCGGAGACCCTCAATGAAGATGATTGATAATGGTATGGCTTGGGTAGGTTAGTTGAGGGGGTAGGAGATAAACTGAGGGAGAGGAGGAAGGGAGGGGTTGGAATATAATTATGATAGCTAAATTTTAACCTCTCAGACTTAGGGTGGATGGCATAGGCAGAAGAAGGAAAAAGTTGTGTCAACTTTCGAAAATTCATTATCAAAAGAGAAAAATTATCAAGAGGAAGGAAAGACGAAAATAGGGAAAGGACCAAAAAGTCGTTATAGTTACATTCTGGTAAAAGAGAAACCAAGAACCAACAAACGAGAAGACAAAAAGGAGAGCAAAGAGCTCAAAAGAGTTAATTGATAGGGTAGAAATGAAGCAAAAGTAGTAGGTGAGTAATAAGGCACTAATAGAACGATAAGGCTAAAATCAAAGGCACGGGCGATCAACTTCATTCTAAAGAGAGGTGATAGAGTCTCTTTCTAAACTTCATGATATTAAGATTATTATTTTTTACAGCTAATAGTCTAACTAACTATACGTATTTAAATATGATTAAATGGAAATTAACTAATTATGTATGTTTATATTGACGACAAAAATTTATGTGATATTTATAAGAAAATATAAAAGTAAATTTTTATCCTAATTGGGTGTAAATATTATTAATTCTAATTATAAGAAGATAATTTTAATATGAAATAAGAGCATCTTTAAGAAGTTAAAAAATAAACTTTAATTAATGTTGTTCATTATGAAACTCACTAAACTTTAAATATTAATTAATTATATAATGAGGCTAATTCCCAATTCTCCTCTTAGCTTTTGATGCTTCTACTAAACTTCCTTTTAACTTAAAAAAAATTGGAACATAAACCATGAAGTAGTTGAAGGCCTAATCTTGTATTCCCATACATGTTTACTTTTGAAACGTTAATCTCCATAATCATTTAGCCATAAACACCTTGTTATTGAAGTTAATTGGAGTAATTTGTAAGCCTTCCTCTTATCTTGACTTATAGACTGCATCCTATACCATCTTCACATTGCAATTTTTATTGTATTCCTCAGTCTATAGGCTCTTCATCAACTTTTCAGTTGTTTTGGTTAGGTGTAAAGTCCATTATACATATATAGGGTTCAAAACAAAATTAAGCAGAGAGATGTCTCTACTGTTGTGAATGGGATTTTTTGTTGTATATAATTGTATAGAATCTGAAGTTTTTAATTGATATGAATAATGTATAAATAAAATAATCTAATTAAGTAATGAAAATTTTAAGTGAAAGGATTTATAAGATAAAATAAGACCAAGATTTTTTAGTTAGCACGTATTTATAAATTATGTAGATTATAGGTGCATATGAAGTCGACACTCATCGTATTTGACATGTTTGCAACTTCGAATATTTATGCAGAGAGGTTCCTCTGTTGTTGTGAAGGGGATGATTGAGAAGGTAATATTAGATAGACTCGATGTAACACATCTTCTTTCTAATTCAAACACCTTTTACATTGCGGACTTAGGGTGCTCAGTTGGACCCAATTGCTTCATTTCAATGCAAAATGTGATTGAAGCTGTTAAACAAAAGTATCAAATGTCCAAAACCCTGGCATATAAAGTGCTTGAGTTTCAAGTATTCTTCAATGATACGTCTTTTAACGATTTCAATACCCTCTTCACATCACTTCCATCCCAAAAACAATATTTTGCTGCTGGTGTCCCGGGTTCATTCCACAGTAGATTGTTCCCCGAGTCGTCACTCCATTTTATACATTCTGCTCATGCATTACATTGGCTTTCCGAAATACCAAAAGAAGTGGTGGATAGCAAATCAGCTGCGTGGAACAAAGGAAGAATTCACTACGCAGGCGCAAATGAACAGGTGGAAAAAGCATATTCAGCTCAATTTAAGAAGGATTTTGAAATTTTTTTGAATGCTAGAGCTAAAGAACTTGTGGTTGGAGGGATGATGACTCTGCTCGTATTCGCTATCGCAGATGGGATTCCTCTTTCTGCTTTTCCAGGTGGTTTCCTGTTTACTTTTTTAGGATCGAGCTTAATGGAAATGGCAAAAGAGGTTAGTAACTTGACAACTTTTTCCTTTCAACTTTTGCAGATTCACGGCACACTCTGAACTTAAAATTTCCCTCATAAATACCCCTTTTTATAATGTGCAGTAAACTAATCTTTGGATTAATTCCAAAAACAAGAGTGTATCATATGCAAATGTCCCACAAAATTTGTCACTAAGAACCATCGCAATTTAAGCATTGATATTTAATAAGTGTTGTTGTCGTTTACTAATAATACCTAGCTTTATTAACACGCGAATTTTTTTTACTAGATATTGTTGTTTATTATCACAGGGGCTTGTAAGTGAAGATACGGTGGACTCATTTAATTTGCCAATATATACTCCCTGTCCGAGGGAAATTCGAGAGCTTGTGGAAAGAAACAGAAGCTTTAGCATTGAGAGGATCGAAATAACATCCGCTGGATGGACTGAAATTAGTGCTCACTCGTGCTTAATGCATTTGAGGGCTGCTTTCGAAGGATGGTTCAGCAAACACTTCAGGAGTGAAGTCGTTGATGAATTCTATGCTCGAACGAATGAAAAAGGACGTGAGTTCTCTTCTCAAATTGAGTCAACATTAAAAGAAACAACTCAAATGTTCATTGCTCTTATACGCAAATGATTCCCAGGAGCTCAATTTAGTTGTGAAAGTTTCAGTTTCGTTGCGTTTGAAATCTTTTAAGTTTTAAATAATCCACTAGACCCATGTTCGAAATGTTAGATCTTTTTTTGTGGGTTTAATGTATTTGAACCTCTTTGGAAGTCTGCTTATATGCACATTGCTTTAATTATTCAATTTTTAGCATGGCAGGTAAGATATTGTTGTGTGATAAGTTTTATCTATCATTATTATCTATATGTAAATGCACATATTACTGTTCTCACGAGAATCTATTAAGTATTAATTTCTAATTCTCTTACTATTATTTAGTAAACAAATAAGATTGAGACGATTTAATATAACCATAAATTTATAGTAAAGTAAATCAAGTTTCTACAAGAGTAAGACAAAGCAATAATCAACAATGGAATTTAACTCTAACGTGATGGAGTTCATAAATAAATAAATCCAATTAGATTAATCATGTGTATTGTCAATGAGTTTAGATAAATGTCAAGATCTAATCTTCTAATCTCCAGTTGGTTTCTTTCAACAAATAACAAATAAACCATAATTAATGATACTCTTACTTTAATGGTAAAACATTAAAAGAGTTTATTAAGCTTTTTAAGATTTAATTAAACAATCTAACTAACCAATATCTCTTTTAACAATGTTAATCAAAGATCAATACTTCAATAAACTAATACCCTTCCACTTTGACTCTGGAAGTTGAGAAACTTGTCTCTCATACCAATATAACTTAAAAACCATAAAGAAGAAGAGAGATTTACTCTCAAATAAGAAATTCTTATTCACTATTAAATTCAAACTGATTCCAAATGTAATAGGAGGGGTATTTATCGATGTTATGAATACTATATCAGTATCAATACTAGTACTAGTTTTCGTACTAAATTTAGTTTTAATACGATACTATACCGATATTAGTACTAAATTTGGTTTTATTACGGTACTATATCGGTACTGATCAATACCGAGTATTGTTTTGGGTAATTTATAAAATTTATAAAATTATTTCTTTTTAAAAAAATTATAAAATAGTCTCTCAATATATTGTACTCTATAATTTATAATTTTACATCAAACGTGTCTCCAAAAATCATAATAATAGAAATTTAAAATAATAACAATTTATTTATTTTTATTAATATTATTTTCACATATTTGACATATAAATAACAACCACGTTAATATGAGAAAAAAATTAATCATCATACAAATAT
>JANIMX020000104.1:2259988-2270896 GCA_024582655.2 Erythroxylum kunthianum
CACCCGCATGACGTGGGCGACGCGAAATGTCCGGACAAGTTGGGCCGCCCATTAACTTAATTTTTATTTCTCAACGGACCCTACCTTCGGTCCATTAATCACAGCAAAACCCTAATCCTCTTCTATAAATATATGTTATTCTCGTCAGCTGAAATTACTCTGAAATTGAAAACACTCTCTTTCTCTATGGTTCTCGTTTTTATTTTCTGGTGATAGATGAGGTACGGTTCGGTTCGGTTCGTGTCTCTCGCTGTTGTGCTGCAATGCGAGCCTATCGTTGTTGTATCCTGGGAGATTAGACATCCACGTTTCTCAAACACCGAAGTGAGGACGAATCTGTCTTAAGGAAACTGTTTTCAACAGGCCTCAACGTCTTCGGTTTCAATCTATTTCCTATCAGGTTTACGACTTATTAATTCTTTCTGTTTTTTCGATTCGTTTCTGGTTTATTTTTTTCGATTCTTTTTTTATTATATCTAGATTTGATTTATCATATCTAACAAGAATGAGTTAAAGTATGTCAAATTTTAGGTTCTACCTACCTAAATTTGTATCCCGATTAGTTCACAATATCATAAAAAAACATCAATATAAAAACAATAAAGAAAACAAAGTAAAGAAAACGTTGTCTTGAATCTTGAAAATGATTCATCAACGAATGATGAATCATTGATCAAGATCGATGCAAAATAGTTCTAAGATGACCCATCCCTAACCAAAAAAAGTTTTATTTTCATCCTCTTTATGTCTTTAAAAATTTGAAACTCTAATTTTTAATAAGCTACACGGCCCTATATACATGTATGTGTAGTTTGTTGTATACCCTATATAATTATCTAGAAGTTAGCATCACTAATACTGGTATATATATACACGAGACAGTGTATGATACCGTGTTCTTCTTATGGGAGGTAACACGGTGCATGTAGGGTACGCTAGAGAAATAGAAGCAATCACTTTCATATACAGCCCTCAACATAGGGCTATATACCAAAAGTTGTTGTGATCCTAGCTTAATTTTCCAATAAGTTTTTGAACGAAGTTTGGGCAAACACCTTCTTGAGACAATACGAAACATAATACAATATATATCATAATGGTAGGAAGTGATTACAACGGTTGATAAGAGCTTAAACGTCCGAATATTTCCCAGGGTGCATATTTATAATAAAGCAATGGGGATAATTATAAGTGGATATTTGGTACAGTTACACCCTAACTGTCTGTCTGAAAGAAGGTAGCAGTTGGTCGTCTGTTTGAATAACCGCCAAAATCACTGGTGCTGAACAACAAATATAATTACATTACTTCGTGTCTGACCTATGTTGGACAAGTCGTGTCAACCTTCCCTTATATGGCATGCCACTCTATATATATCATGCCCTAAATGTTTTAACCAACTAATTAGGACCATTACTTATTGTTAAATAGAGGTCGTTGATTTGTAGACAAGAATTCGATTGGGTAGGGTTGGATATAATTAACTCAGGAGGATAGCCTCACAAGTTCAATCATGTTTTCCAACCTGTAACGATTTGCAATAATAGTTCAAATATTCCTTTAATCGATTCTCGTTTGACCCATCAATCTAGTTCTTGCTAATCTTGCAAAATAGATTTCATATTTACAAAATGGGTGTCATAATTTTAGGAAGAAGAAAAATAATGATTATATTGGACTCGTGCCTAAGAATATTTATAACCATTTGAAATTACAATCGGTTGATTGAGGCATGGAAAACTGTAGCTAATAACTTTGGTTGGATTAGTTGAGAAGTATACCAAACTTGTAAAGATTCGTAATGAGTGTACTGTGTATTATTGACTTCTAACTAAGATGCTAACTAAATGCTCCATTAGGCCTTACCCCACTTTCTAAGAGAATAGACAAAGTGATTGAAGCACGTTTTGGGAGTCTTCCCTTCCTTCCCAGTGGTTGTTGTCCAATGAAATGGAGAAAAGTGTCATTACACTTTTGACAGACTTCTTTGAATAAAAGACTTATGCATTGACTTGGTCAAGCTGTCCATCCATATACTCTTCTTTGAAATGTATTGTCACCATTAGCACTTAACATTGTGTGATAATTGTCATTTGCCACTAACACTCCTCAGTAACTTTTAATCAAAACTATGCACTACTCACAAAGCAAAGGAAGACATTAAATGCATGTCCACTTTCACTTTGATTTTTATATTTCAATTTGGTTGTTAATTATTATTTCCACACATCTCAAATGTAACAAAAAACCATCGTTTTATATATTGGTAAATAGTTGTTTTTTCAATTTGTTAAAATTTGATTAGCTCAAATTTAAACTAAATACTTCAATTTCGATCGAGCTTCAAATAAGGTTCAAACCGAACATTCAGGCCTAATTAAATTTTAGGTAGAATAAAAAGATATTGGTTAAGGCTACAACCCTGACCAAGTTCTTATATCTATTTAGAATTAAAATATGACCATAATTTATATTGTAAAAATTTATAATAAAAAAAATCATTGTTTCAGTTACCTAATTTTTTAAATTTATATTTTTAAGCCGACGTTTTCCATTCAATCAAATATATTATTTTAAAACTTTAATTAATTAGTCTTTGTTTAACGGACCTATCAATGATTCGTCTTATTAGATTCCTAACCTGGCAGAATCCTTGTAAGGAGATATTCCATGCATACTGATAAAATACACACCTGTGATGTAGGCCCTCAAATGGATATACGTACTCATTTTAGTTCTTG
Organism: Erythroxylum kunthianum; assembly: GCA_024582655.2. Lineage (NCBI taxonomy): Eukaryota > Viridiplantae > Streptophyta > Magnoliopsida > Malpighiales > Erythroxylaceae > Erythroxylum > Erythroxylum kunthianum. Next base: position 2,262,730 of record JANIMX020000104.1, read on the forward strand.
TATCATCCGTCTTGTTAACACAGAACTAGAAATCCATTCCGTTGGTATATAGCTAACCAACAACTACGAAATGTTCACATTTCTGTCTCCGTCTCTCGGTACAATTTCTTCTTATTCTTCTTACTCTTCACATCATTGTTATAATCAATAGCGTCTTCTTTTTATTCATCTCATTGGCTTCAAATTTACCTTTGTCGATCACTAGACAGTTGGAGTTGAGATGGAGTCACTGACAAGGCTGAGGATGATGAGATCAGGAAGACTAGACGAGAGCTTAATTGCAGGTGCCATGGAGTTTTGGGCTAAAGATATATGAAAAAGATGGTGACTTGAGGGAATGCAACCCCTCTAGGCAAGTCTAATGCTTGGCTTCATTTTCATCGTTTTCTTTTGAGTTTTTCCTTTGTAGTCATCAGTTTGATTGCAAAGAAAATGGAAGAGACAGAGAAAAAATAAAATAAAAAGATAGAACATTGGATTCTTCTCATCAAATATATTAGTAGTTTTGTTTTTCATTTGCGCAATCAAAAGAAAAGTCTCCTTACATTTCTTGAGTTGCTTTTGAGCACTTGAAAATTGTAAGAGAAACCGTATTATTTGAAACTCGAGGTCTTTTGAATCCTTTTCAGTAGAAATTTATGATATCAACAAGACGTAGTTGTGTCACAGCTCAGCTTGGCTTTTCTTACTCAATCAACTTTGCTGCTTTGCACCGTTTATTGTTTGAGGTGTCAAGAACGCATATTCTTCTTACATAGGAATTGGCTCCCAAAAAAATTAAAAACAGGGTAGAACTGCAACTCCCAGCCTGCCAGATTTTTTAGAAGCACAAGGTATAAAGTAGTATTATGTTGATCTAAAGGCTCATTTCCTATTGAACATGGAGATATCTAAAATAATATACTTTTAATACTTTTATAAACGTATAGGATATCCCCATGATGGCCCTTCCACTGAAATACAGAATCTTGATAAGAAGCTTTCACTCCATTTCAAAGCTAAAGGCATTACAGGGTGCAATGTCCTTGTAGCCTTTATGCAACTTTTGTGAGATAAAAAATAGTTTTGTGAATCAAACATTGCCTTTAAGATAAAGATGATGAGTCACTCACTAGACTTCAACTTCGATAGGCTCCTTTTCCATTCAATTATTCAATTATTTACTCGGGTTAGTCCCTATACGTGTCTTCATCAATGGAAAATGACAAGCAACTAGAGAGGGGAAAGGTCGACATAAGTCTATCGGTTGTCAATTTTCTATTGGCTAATGACTCATCAAGGAACCAAAGACAAAGAAAACATGGTGGATTAGTTCATTTGACAGATCGGAAAAATTAAAAAGAAAAAAGATTCCGTCATCAACACAAAGATCATAATATGATTTAGTTGTCTCCACATGCAGTTTTGGCCTGTAAACTTAGTACATTCTGCGGTGGTGGCAAAAGTTGGAAATATTTTCAGGTTCGGTGGTGGATTGTCTTGTCAATCTACAACTAGGACTGGGATTGGCTCCAAAACATTGAATGTTGTTCTCTGCCACTGACGTGTTACCGAGAAGGGCAGGGACACTCTTTGATTTGGTCTTATAAGGACCTGTCGCTTGATTCAAATTTTCACTACTGGTCCCCATTCACAACAGTGCCCATCACGCCCAGCAGCCGAAAGGAAGCTGTATGATGGATGAGTCCTGGGCTGGCTGATTCTGTTTCCGTGTACAAGTTGGAATATCTAATGTCTTTCAAGTATAATCCAAAAGTTCAGATTGTGTGTTTGAAATCTCAAATTGAAACTGTAAGCATGAATTGTATAATAGATTATTGAAGAAAATGGGTTAGATGCTTCCCTCTATTTTATGGAACTTCCATGCAAATGAACAAAGATTTAACAATTTAAGCATAGTTACAGAAAGCATACAAAGAAGAGAATCAAACATGATACCTGCGTAAGCTGCACTGATTCAAAAAGAATTATGTTAACTAAGAGCCTGTTTATTTCTATTTATTTTTTAATTTTTTTGTTTTGTTTTAAAATTTAGTAAAAAAAAATTGTTTGTTTGAATTTTTGGTTTTAGTTTTTTTTTGGTTTTTAAATTTTATGAAAACCAGAAAAAAATAATTTTTATTTTTTCATAATCTGATCTATTATTAACTAAATATATATTATTGATTATTTAATATATTAACTACATTTCAATTTGCCAGATATTCCATTGACATCTCAAAATCTAACTTGAGAGTTATAGCAACTATACATCAGTCCACTTGGTGGACATTGGAGGAAGTATTCAGTAAGGGTATCAACATCGAATTGTACATCAACTTCAAAAACATGATCTATTAACCATTGGACTATAGATATATCAGCACAACTACAATTTGAGTCACCACTAGTGAGGGCTTTTCTAAAGTGTGCTAAGAGAGAAGCAGGAAGGCATGATGTTCACATGGAGCATAACTCCTATATGAACAATGACACCAGAAGTTAGATTACAAATTACAAGCAACTGATCTGGACACGTCTAATTCTTAAGTTTAAAAAATGAAGCTCAAAATCTCAAATGGCGATGTCAAAACTTAATCAAACTGTCATTTCTCTCATCTGATACAAATTAATTTGAATGATTACATGCATTTCTCTCATCTGATACTAACAAATCAACTTGAATCATTAGATGCCAATAGTTTACAAATCCACGTTATAGTACACTTACATCATCCTCATAAGCTTCCTGTCAACATAAAAAACATGTGCTCCAGGTCCGTACGGGATCTCTATCTTCAAATCCTTTCAAGAATGATCTGACTGCAAGGTGCTGTGAAGCATATGTCATGAAAGATGCTAAAGCTAGGGCTCCCACAACCATCATACCAAGCCTGTACAGACACTAGTTATCATTATTGCATTTTCCCTCCCTCAAGGAAGCTATATACCAAATAAGAATAAATAACTCTGCTTAAAACGAGACAATCCGAACTTTGCAAACAAAGTTGTCAAGCATATTACCTTGCAAATAGAGCAGTAATCCCAAAAATACATGGTAAAGATGGGGCAAAAACAGCCAAAACTGCCATCCCTAGCCAATAATGACATGTACCAAAATCCCTAATAGATCCTTGCCGCTGATGACCTGAGAAAAATATGAATTAAATTTCCATCTATATATAAAGACTTGGGGGATAGAAGGCTGATGAATACCTTTCCCGGAGTCATCATCAGGAGATTCTGGATGAGGGGAAATTGATGCTGCTTGAGCTGCCACCATCCTTCCCCATAAGTGGGTAAAATGAAGAAAACCCCCAAATAAGAGAAAGAACATTGTGAAAGTCCACTCATACAGTAAAAGCAAGCCAGTCCATGGCATCACTTGACGAGGCACAATCGCAAGACTAAAAGCAAGGGACACCAAAGCTGCCATAAAGCAAGTAAATATGGAAACTACACCCAAGTATGTTGGCACCTTAGACTGTGCAGCAATAGAGAACTGCTTAGGAGTTAAAAAATCCAAAAGGTTCATGTATAAGTATACCAAATAGCCACAGTTAAACAAACATCATCAACATGAATAACCATGCCCACCGAACTGGAATACAAGAGAGAACTCACTTTATGGGGGGAATTAAATGCAGACGATGAGGAAATGCCAGAATAATTAATTGCTCCATGGGATATGATTATGTAGTACAGATGCCTGAAATGATCACAAAAAGAGCTTGTGCAGAATGTCTGTGTCTGCAAAATAGGAAATGTATTAATATCAAAATGATGATATACTCATAAGCTCATTCTCAATATGGAGAAAGAACACAGTGTCTTCTAACCTGTAGCAAAGAACGACGATAACAAAACAGTACGGTACATAAAGGCAACAAGAATAGAAGTATGATGAGACATGTATCCTTTCGATTTCCACCACCAGCAGTTCCAGGAAGGGATTCCTCAAGCTGTTCCCTAACTCTCTGGAGCATTATCAAGAAAAGCACTGTGATTTCACATCTTTTATCACCTAACTTTCCACTGAAAAGGCATGAAAACAATAAAAACAATAACATAGAACTTCATCTTTCCAACAACAACGCCCATAAATTGCAATAACTCCTCTTATGACCAACCTGTGAGGTGATAGACAGCAGACACCCATACAGCAGCCACTACTCTAGCCAAAAGTGAACTAACATGGCAAACCATCGTACTATCCACATACCAAAGGGAAAATGAAACTGCAGACACAAGAGATTCCCCACCCACCTCCAAGCCCAATTCCCACCAACAAGAAAAAGAATAAAAAATAACTATAAAAGGATCAAAGAAAAGTATAAATAAATGAAGAAGATAAAGGGAAAAAGAACCAAACAACAGTAGGTTCTAAGGATAACAAAATTGTGCAATCATATCTAAATTAGTAAAGTACCTGCCAGACATCAACTGGTTTTAAAAGCCAAGACGTCCACCAGTCCCAAGGTTTAAGAGGTCCAAGGGTGTAGTGTATGACACGGAGTTCACTCTCATCTACCATCCACTGCACAAAAAAGTCACACAAAAGCAAGAGATTTAATCAACTACTAGAAGTCAACAAGTACTAAATCAAAAGCAGCCTCAAGAAATTAAAGAGAGGACTAGCTATCACTCCTAGAACCATACAATAAGAGCAACCATGTGATGCAAACTGGAAAGTTGCTAACTCAAGTTAGTTCTGATTGTTGAAATACTGTTTATACCCTTAAATATTATGGTTCAAAATGATGCAGAAACTAAAATCAAAAATCAAAGTTGAAATTCATTCCCATGAAAAAAGAACCTAAACAGATATACAGTGTGTCAAATGTGCATATATAACAACCACTTTTTTGTTATATTCATATACATCTGATGTAGATAAAGGTTAGGGTAGCAAGTTTCAACATTAGGGCTACATTAGGTTTGATTCTGGTTGGAACAATTAGGGTTTATAACAAAACCTCCTTCAATAATAAATTATGAACAAGAAAGCAGCTGTCTAGGTCCAGTAAACTCCTATTTATACTAATCTTGACAGAAATCATATTCATAATAAGGAAAACAAGTTCAAGCTTCTAATAGAAAACCCTTGCCATCAATTACTACTAGATTTAACAGGAAAGTAACCTAAAAAGTAGAGGAAAACTAAATGGTTGTGCACATTCCTAAAATAGACAGGGAAACACTATTAAAATTTAAATAAGTAAGATAACAGAATAAAACTAATTAAGGCTCGTGGATGCTCGTGTTAACTTTTCAGAAACTCCAAATGTTGAGACACTATTAACACCTTCAAGCTTATGGTTTCTGAAGCTATAGAAACTAAAATCAAAATTGAAATCTTCTCATGAAAATAACCTATAACAATAAGAGACATGCAAAGTGTTACACGTTCTATATTCATATATACATGCATGTACATGTTACCTTGTTGGCGAGCATGTAAAGACCAACATCTGCGTTATAAAGTGTAGATAGTCGCTCCATTTCAGGAATAGGCCTAGATTGAAACACTTCTTCAGGTATATTAGGCTGAAATAAATGTGCATTTGGGAAGTCGGGGTAATATGAATTCAGGAATCCCTGATCTCCTGTTAGTATAAACAGAGGAAAGAAGAGAATAAAAAAACTATAAAGTTCACTGACTAGAGGACAAGAATTTATTTATCACTTCATTACATGCAAATGATCCACTAAACCTTGATAGTTAATTTCGATGCTATTTAACTATTTTGTATAGCAGTTAAAAAATCCAACACTCAGTGCCAAGCAAAAACAGTTCTAGGTCTTATTGAGAAACACCGATGATTTATTTTCCAACAAGACAACTTGTATCTTGCAAAAATAATCATTCAAAGCAGAAAAACCATCAGAAGCAAAGACAACTCCTTACACATACACAAAGAAATAATTCACCTCCAGTGTATGACTGCAATGTGTTAACTTTGGTCATCATGTCATTGAAAATAGCATGAGATGGCTCCACTACCATAACTCCAGAGTTCAACCTTTCTGAATGCTTCAGGTTAGCACAGAATTTTCCGCATTTAAAAAGATCATCAATATTTTTGACCACGATAGTATCTGCATCAAGATATACAACTGCCCAAAAGACCAGTCTCAGTGTTTGATCAAGGATGAAACGAAAGTGCACACAACAATCTTAAACATTTGAATGCAAGCATGTCGTATAAAAGTGCATACAACCATACAATATTTGTTTCATCAAGGTTGAAAATAACAACCTTTTCTGTAGTTGGTCATGTTAAAGATTTTAAGCTTGGTGTAAACACCCCAAAACCTCTTCGGGCGAACATGAATAGGGTTTGCCAGTAAGCTAATCTTCTCCACTATCCACCCATCAGCCTGCATAAATGAATTTTCTTTTTTGCTGGGAAGTGAATTTTCATTTTCCAAAAAAAAAAACAAGAAAAAGACAGAGAATGAAACGAGAGACCTGGAGAAGAGATATGGAGAAATGAGAGACACCATCAGTGACCAAAACAACCATATCCTTGTTGGATCCAGTATCCCTAATCGACTTCCCCAAAACCCTAACTCCCAATACAAACTCATCTCCGTACAACAACGTCACGTAGGCCGCCTCTGTTCTCTTCGATTTAACTGCTACTCCACGTTGAATCCACACCAAGAACATCACTATAAACACAGCGCCTAATTTTGGTAACCTCATCATATGAATAAATAAAGAGAGAAATCTGGGCTATTTGCCGAGAAAGTGAAGGAGAGTTTGGGAAAGGAAATGGGCGTTTGTTTATGTCCGATGATACTTGGGTTTTGTTTGGCCGGTCCGGTTCCGGGGATGAGAAGCTTAGGGTAATTACGCTTCCGACAATCAACTTCGGTATATGTTGACCGTTATTTCATGCCATAATGAATTACAAAGTTAAATTTTTTTAAACTTATTTATTTTAATATACAACATTTTAAATTTTTAAAGTTAAACAAAGTCAATTCAAAATATTATCTTATATTTTACTGTTGAAGCACATAAAGCTAACTTTAGAAAAATTATATAATATTTAAATATAAATAAGTGATCGCATTTTCGAATATATAATTACTAATCTACTTGTTACAAGAGATTTAAAAATTATACCAAAGACCAAAATTTACATAATCCCTCTAAAATCAAATATATTAGATTAATTCATATAAAATATTTTTAATCTCAATTGCATGAAATAAAAATAAATTAACATACCGTCAAATGTTGACAGTAATAATTCAACAATAATAATAACATACATAATCGAATCTCAATAAAATTGAAGATTAAAATACTATTTATTTATTTCGAGGTTCATTTTATTTAGATAATATAATGATTTAGTTCCTCATATGGAAAGATATAATATCAAAATTAAAGAAAATCAAAAAATCAAAAGAAACGCGATGAATTTTTATTTTTTTAATCTTCACAAAAATCAAATGAATTTTTCCTCAAAAAATCTCTTTGTTTGTTCTTCACTCTCTATGCGGTCTCGTTCAGATCCTGCTGGAGCTTGGTAATTGTCGAATTTACAGATCTTTTGGCTGACGGAGTACAACCTTGTTGGTGAACAGTTTAGGGATGAATAGCAAAGGAGGACGAACAACAAATTAAAATAGAAATTTAAGGATTTCTGATTTGGAAATAAAATTAATTAGGTTAATTAATTTAAGTTAAATCAAATCAAATTAAATAATACTAACTTAATAATTTTAAATAATTACATCTTGCATTATTACTTAGGGCGCGCTTGGTTCACAGAAGACAATAACAATGGGAATAGGAATGAATACATAGAGGAATGAGAATAAATATAATCATTATAATTATGATGTTTGTTAAGATGAATGAATGATTACCATTAATATTGATGATGGTTGGTTTATTAAAATATTGAGAAATTAAAATTTATTTTATATCAAATTTTAAATATATTTTAATTGGTTATATTCAATTATATATATTAACAATTAATTATATTATATTTAATTAATCAATTATATTTTAATCAAGTAATTAATTATATTTTAATTAATTAAAATATAATTAATTATTACCTAATTAAAATAAAATTAATTATTACAATTATTATTATAATTATTAATTATTATGTTGATTAATTAATTATTACTTACTTATATTTTAATTAATTAATCAATT
>JANIMX020000105.1:0-18798 GCA_024582655.2 Erythroxylum kunthianum
AAATCAGTTTGTTACCTTATAAAGAGTTAAAAGTGTTGCAATATATATTTAATATTGTTGCTATAGTTTGAAGCTAATGTGTTGCCTTAGTCAAAACTTCAAGCAACATTTTTTATTTTGTTGCCTAATCTTCTCCTTCTGTTGCCTTATACTTATTGCAGCGCCACTTCTTGTAACGATATGAATTTTGTTGCCTTAAACCAAAGGCAACAATAATTGAACTTATAGCAACGATTTTGTCTGTTGCTTAAAACACTTTGTGCTGTATCTCTAAATGAAGAGGAAAATTATCCTACACCTTGCTAAGGAAGAAGAAGAAGAAACACAAAAAGAACAAGAAACATGAATTTGGAAAATGGAGAAAACGTGACAGCCCAACCTCTAACATATCTTTCTTTTTTTTGTTTTTATTTTTGTATTATGTAAAACTTGAACAAGAAACTAAGATCTGGATATTTAGGAGCTCTAAAGGAAGAAGAAAGAGAAACAAAAAAATAGAGAACCCAAGCTAAAAAAAATTGCAAAAAAAATATGACAACCCCAAAATGTGACAACAACATTTTTTTAACCATCAAACACCAACAATCATCTTCAAGAATGAAGTAAACTTAAAAAAGTCTGGAATTTTTAAAGTAAAGAAAAACATGAAGAAGAACTACTCCTCATCTAGCTATTAAATTAGATAAAGGAGGAGAAAAAATACAGAATTGAAAAAAAGAACTACTCCTCTCTCTACACCTACGGTAGCTTCGTTAATCATACATGCAATTTAATCCATCATATACACATACCATACATTAATTGGTAAGCATAAAAATTTCATAAAGTGCCAAAACAAGTATGTGTGTCGCCACTAGTCGGCCAAACTAGTGCGCACACCCACCGAATTTTACACTTCTGTTTTGTTTTTTATAGATTACATTAATCTTCTCATTAGAGTTGTTTGGTTGCTTCTGCAATTGCATCTTTCTTCTTTCATCTTCTTAATATTTTCCTATTAAGAACCTATATCTGGTCATTCAACTTCAAAAGTTGAGTCTATTATAACATTTTCAACTTGTTTCTCCTTTTGAGAAATATGAACATGTCCTGAAGTTTAAACTTCTCACCTGGTAACTTGCTTCCTATGGTCCTTGTATTTTCTTGTCTCGTTGGTTTTTTGAAATTTTGTGCTTTTGTTTGTTTATCAATCTATATTCCCCGACGTACGTTTTATCTTAACTCGTTGTGACATCTTTTCAGTGGATAATTATAGTAGCACTTTGTTGTTGTGCAACTTGATAACTGAGTTCAATTAGTAGACAATAATAATTGTGCATTTTTCTAATAGAAAGCTAGTCTTTGGTGATGTTAACAATACTAAAACATTATGGTTAATTTTTGTGCAAAATGAAGAAATGTTAAAAGCAATGTGGGAGTCTTTTCTGCTAGTTGCATTTTATAATTCTTTATGAGGAGTTATGGATACATCAGACAGTTTGTTGCAAAAGGTGTATATACGTATATTTATTTATGCATGTATATATATATTTTTTCTATTTATTGTTGACACAGATGCGATGGAAGAAAAACTTGAAGCTGATGTTGTGGAAAGTGCTTCTACCGATTCTTTTCTTGTTGATTCAGATGGTGATGAACCATCTATTTCAGGACACGATGACGAGATACATCCGGAGGTAACTCACTAGGAATCAATGCTTCTTTGTTTCTTCTTCATTCTAATTTGTGATTTAAAGTTATAAAATAGTAGATGAAGATGGATTTGGTTGTACTGAGATACGTAAACTAGGACCCAACTGTAAGTGCGCCGATCCAAATTGTGCCTACCAAATCTGAACTTCAGAAGGATAAGAGTGGAAAGGTTTTATGCTGAGGAGTAGGCTTGGCTTTTGACCTAGTTTCAACAATAACACATAGTGACAAAGAAACAAAACCATGGATTTAAAAGCTAGAACCCCTTGTTATTGCGTTGATTATTCGTTTTGCTTTTCGTACTGACAATAGAAAGGCAATAGTTAAGAGTGTAAAATCCATTGTCTAGTTGATGGACAAAGTCTAAATACATATAAGGCCTTAAGGGCATTACGAATTTCAGATTCTCTAATATCAGTTTTTTAGTAACTCATGTTTATGAGAAGTGATGTTATGCAGTAGCATTGTTATCATTTTGCAGGAACCTCTAACTGAGCAAGAAATTGAAGAGCTGATATCCGAGTTCTTGGAAGTCGAGAGTAAGGTAGTATAAGTTTTAACTTGAATCTGGCCTTGATGTTGATGCTTTATTTTAGAAATTTCTCTCTCTCTCGCTCTCTCTCATATTTTAGGCTACAGAGGCTCAAGAAGCCCTTGAAAAGGAGTCACTTGCTAAAGTAGAGGGTGAAGTAAGAGAGGAGTTGGCACAAACACTTTGTGGTGATGATGTTAGTTCTTAATGCCTTTGTCCATTCACACTCCTCTTCTCTTCCTATATTGCTTGTCTAATCACACTACTCTTCTCTCCCCATATTTCTCTTGGTTGGTATTATATTTACTATTTACTCTCTTCATCCTAATAGCTCGAGGCAGCAGTTGCAGATGAGATGGCTAATTTTAGGGAGGAATGGGAGAATGTGCTTGATGAGCTTGAGACTGAGAGTGCTCACTTGTTGGTCTGCTTCTTCTTTCAATTTGAGTAAAACTCCTTAGTTCTTTAAACGCATGTAACATGTCTACATAACATTGCTTCTGCACAATTATTATTTACATTATTGTTTTTGTAAATATAAAAGGTTCTTGTCATGCAATATTTGGTTATTGCTGGTTTAAGACATTCGAAGTGTAAAAGAATAGGGGGTGAAGTGAAGATAAAAGAAGAGGGAAGAAGGAAGAACATCAAGATACAATGATTCAAATATTAGAGTTGATTGATAGCTTTAAATGGCTTTGAAATCATACATCCATATTGGTAGCTAGTAGTTTGTTGTACTACTACATGTGCTACTAAGTATTGCAAACAATTATCTTGATATGAGATGGATGGTGATTATTACATTCTCCTCTACTTGAATACTTATCTCACCATAGATTAGTCTAGATTTCAAACTAGTCCAAAGTTTGGAGTGTTGCTTAAAACTATAAAAATGGGTTAACTCTTAACTCTTGAAGAATTAATGAAACTAAAAATAACATTTTGTAAATACCTTACACAAAACTCAAGTGAATTACAATATCAAAGTCTTTGTCTATGTAGATGCTTCTGAATCGATCTTAGGATGATCCTACATTAGTTATTGTTGTTGGCTTTAACTTTTTTCTTCCCACAATTGTTGGAGAGTTTCCCTATTAGAATTTTGAAATTTTAAGAGAATATTGTTACTTGTCTCTAGAATTTTTGTTGCCTTTCTTCCTTTTGGTGCAGCCCAGTTAAAAGAACATCCTTTGATCGTTTTGCTAAAGTGTATTAGATAGTGTTAACTTGGAAGTTTTTTTAATTGTTTTCTTCATTATTTTTTGAATTATCAACAGAATGTAATTAGTATTTCAGTTTGATAAAGTATCATTTTTCCATGTTCGATAGTTGTGAGTACATGTATTAGGTTTACCATGTTTTCTTTGATGGTTTGGTATTGCTCCTTTTTTCAGTATATTTTTTGTATTTTATATAATCCTTTTCTTATTTCAACATATTTAGAATCATTTGTGTACGATTTAATTTCTCATAGACTGACCTTTAAATTTCTCTTGGATTTTGAACATAATTTCTTTGTAAAGGTATTTTTTAATTAAACAAAAATATACAAATGTATAAATAGAACACTTTCCTTTTTTTGTGTGTGTTCTCTTTTTGTTTCTTGTTCTAATAAGACTAAAAAAATAAGAAAGTGAAATTTGAAATAAATGCTAAAACTTTGTAATTTGTATAAACTATCTTTTTACTTATTTACTTGTTTTCTTATTTTTTAATTGGGAAATATGGCTGAGTGGACTAATATGACCAATATTTTTTCAATAGAATGGAAAAGAGTCTATAGCTCCCATGTTAGATGGACTTTGCGAGAAACATGGTTGTATTGCCCTCTTGATTTATTTCACTTGTTTCTCTTAACAGGAACAACTTGATGGTTGTGGTGTTGACCTGTCAAGTCTTTATAAGTGGATTGAGAGCCAGGCTCCCAATGGTTGCTGCACTGAAGCTTGGAAAAAAAGGGTTCACTGGATAGGGTCTCAAGTCACAAGTGAAGTTACACAGACAGTAGCTGATGCTGAAAAATATCTTGAAATCCATAGACCCATAAGAAGGTATACAATTTTCTCCTTTTAACATGTAACATTTCTAGTTTGAAGTTAACTCAAATGAAAATATGATATGGGGTATAGACGGCATGGAAAATTATTGGAGGAAGGTGCTAGTGGATTTCTACAAAAGAAACTTGAAGTTGACGGAAATAAGGAGGCTATAGTGGAAAATGGAGATATAGATTGGGCCTCTCTGAAGAAACTATTCTCTGGTGGTGCTTCTGAGGATGCTCTTTCATTTGGAAGCAAACATTGGGCTTCGGTTTATCTGGTCAACACTCCTCAAGAAGCTGCAATGATGGGCCTAAAGTTTCCTGGGGTTAATGAGGTGAATTAAGTTCTAAATATTTGGTGCCTTACATGATTTCTTCATGCTTTGTACGTTGACTTCTTATTATTATTTCCTTTGCCACATATGATAAGTTTCATTTAAACAAGCAATTAGCATGTAGATTCATTTGCTTAATATTCTGTTTTTATTTGTTCTTAGCTGCTAGTGCTTCTACATGCTTTGTTGTTATAGGCTTGTAGTTCCTGTTCCCCTATTTTTGATGGTGACCGATTCTGTCAATTGAACTTTGGAGAAGCTCTGATTTCTTAGGTTGTAGAGTATATGATGCATTTGATAAATCTTTTTTTTTCTCAATAAGTAGGCAGTTTGATAAAAGAACTTAAAAGATTGGTGTACAGTCCCCGTGGCTTCTATTACTATCATTTCCCCCTTTATCTTATACTTGGTTTGCATTGTGCTTCAATTGTTTTGTTTCTATTCTTTAGTTTTTCATGTTATTGTTTGTCAGGTTGAGGAGATTGAAGATATTGATAGTAATCCCAGTGATCCATTTATTGCTGATGCCATAGCCAATGAAAAAGAATTAGTACTTTCTGATGAACAGAAGAAAAATTATCGGAAGGTCTGTTCACATTCTTATGTCGCATCCCATAATTGTATTTAACTTCAAGAGGCAATTTGAATTGCTGCCCACTTTGTCAATAGTTCTTACAATGTGATAATGGTGGCTTAGGAGATTACTGAACTGTTTTTCTAGCATTTCAGTGTATGGATTTGTGCATGTAATCTTTACCTTAATGTAAGGAAGAGCCTTCGATGAAGACCTCTGCAGTTGGACTTCATGTTGTGCTTGGTTACTAATATATAGTCGTACAGTTTTTCAGAATTGTGTTTGATATCCAAGTCTTTGGTTTTTAGTGGACTGAGTAGATTGTCAAGACTTTGGAATACTCTAGCTTTTCTGCGGTTTTGAAATAAATGGTTACTGTGGTTCATCCTTTTTCTATTTTACATATGCCTTTTCTTCTGATTGTGATAGAACCATCTGTCCTCTCTCTGATTTGTCTATATATTTGATAATTTTCTATTATCTAATTTTATGAGAAAATATTAGAAAATATGCTTAATACAGTGTCAGCCACTAGAATCCATTACTTTCTACCCCTTGAAGGATTCATTCTTTGACCACTTTCATTTGAGCATATATGCTCAAAGATCACCTTTTCGAAAACAATGAGATTTATCAGTCAATATGTTTATTTCTTTGTAACTGCTAAATGATTTTGTTTTTTGACAATCTTGAATGTTGAAAGATCAAAGAGGAAGATGATGCAAAAATTGATCAAAAGCTTCAACGTCATTTGAAACAGAGGAGATGCCGTAAAAGATCTAAACAGGTAAAAGCATCACAATTTTTTTCTGTTTCTTATGAATTTATGATTTCCAAAATTTTGTGACATAGGCTTTAGCCATTAAAGTGGTCTAATCGTGGAAAACATTCAAAGTTTTGATCAATTTTCAGTTTTTGTATCAATGTCTTATATGACCTAATAAAGCAATTTTGTTGGTACTATAAAGTCGATTAAAATCTTTAATCCTATTGGGGACTGAAACATCATCTCCTCTCAAAGTATTATTATTTGAATGATGTGTCTGTTGTTTCAGGTTATTTCTGTGGTCAGAATATTGCAACAATGCGTTTGGTTTCTTCATGTTCCTTTTTGATGATTTCCTTCTTACTTCCTGGTGTCATTCAGGAAGCATTGGGTTCATCAGATTTGAGTACAAAAAGCAATATAGATGAGCTACTATCTTTGGATAACCAAGGTGGGTATACTCATAGGGAGAAAACTCATGAAGACGGAAAACATATGCCTAACAATGATAGTGAGGTCGCAAGCCAGAGACTGAAGGATATACCTGAAAGTTCTGAAACTTCTCATAACTTAGATGTTGAAAAACCAACGAGTAACAACAGTTCAGTGTTTCCCAAGTCTTCTTTTCCTGACTTCGCTGAATCCAAAAGGTCCAAGCGTCAAAGTGACAATCAGGAACCTGATGTTGATAGCAAGAGGGTTCGAACTGTTATTATAGATAGTGATGAAGAAGCTGATAGTGCAAAATGTGAATCAGCTGATGATGCCATTAAACTGGAGGATCAATCAACTGAGGATGGCAAAGTCGGGGATCCTCATATCTATTCATCTTTTTCGAAAGGTCTAAATGAGAAGTTCCACTGTACTGCTTGTAATAAAGTTGCTATTAAGGTGCATGCTCATCCACTTCTAAGAGTAATTATTTGCAAGGACTGCAAAGACTTAATTGAGGACAAAGTGCATGTGAAGGTATGGAAGTCTGTCTTATTGATAAGTCGATTAAATTCTTGATATAATCAATTTAGATTATTATGACCCGATGAATTGTCATTATGCATTTATGAGATAGAAATGTCTTGACTTTTAAGTAAAAAGGGAAGCATGTTTGAGAATACCAATTGGATTAGAAGATGGTGAGAATATGACAAAAATGCAAAAATGTTAGTAGAGTTGAAAATGACAACTGTAAATCCATAGTTTCTCAAGCTAGATGGTCTTAGAACATGTAAAGATTAGAAAAGAAAAACTGATCATGGTCACATATAATCATTAATTAAGGATGATATCTTTTTGTATTTCTATTAGATTTTGTTTTGGTCAAATTATATTGTCATTAAACTTACTGATTGCATTAAATCATTTCAAATATGTGCAAGTTATTCTTCAGAATGTTCTTTGTTCAACTCTATCTCAAAAGTTGCATCAAAGTTGGAGCATGTTGGTATGCGTATTGTAACCAGATTATTGTCAGTGAATTCAAGAGCTTGAATTGGGCTCAGTAAATACTGTTCAAGAAATCCACTTTAGACGGATTGTTTAATACTCAGGATTATTTTGCCACTATTTATTATTTTATTTGTGTGTTGGTAAACTGGGGCATAACTTGTCCTCAGAACTTCTATCATCTTGTTACTTTTCCATCAAAGTGCATCTAGTTAAATCTCTATTGCCCTGGTTCTATAGGTGTTACGAACCTTTACAAGGTTGAAATTGTACCCCTCATTGTTTGGTCATACTCTACACATTGTCTGAGAGGGTTCAGAATGTCTCTAGACCAAACTTTTAAATCTAACATGTTGATCCTGTAAATTGTAATACTAGTAGCATTCATGTTATAATTAGTGGTAAAAGTGTTCGTTGAGGAATGACTTAACTTGTAATCCCTATACTTCTGTTTCAATGTTGAAGATTTCATTGAATTAGTTGTTACAGGATCCTGACTGTTCTGAGTGCTATTGCACATGGTGTGGCCAAAGCAATGACTTAGTAAGTTGCAAGTCATGTGAAAAATTGTTCTGTACCATTTGTGTGGAGAGAAATGTTGGCGAAGAATGCTTGTCTATCGTCAAAGCTTCTGGGTGGCAATGTTGTTGTTGCTCTCCAAATTTGCTACAAAACTTGACTTCAGACTTAGAAAAAGCAATTGGATCTGTGGATAAAATGGTTATGAGTTCTGATAGTGATTCAGAAAGCTCAGATGCGGATGTCTCTGTTGCAAGCAGGTAAAAGTTATACTCCTTTTGAAACTGAGATCTTTATCTGTAATTTAGTGTCTCCATCCTTTTATATGAATCCTGAAGTCCAATTTGAACAGTCTTTTCTGATAATTCTATATTTTTCTTGGTAGTGCTTTCATGGGCTAATTTCTGTTTCATTATCTGATGAAGAGTTGCAAAAATTCTTCCTTTCAAGATAATTATGAAAATTTTCTCACTTTTTTTCTAATCAGCTTTAAGAGAAAGAAGAAAAAGAAGAAGATTCGCAGGATTCTTGATGATGCTGAATTAGGAGAAGAGACGAGAAGGAAAATTGCAATAGAAAAGGTGCCCAAGTATGGATATTCTGATATATTCAGTTGTCATCAAATTATTTCTTACATAGCTATCTGATATAGGAACGTCAAGAACGTTTGAAGTCCCTACAGGGACATTTTTCCAACAAATCCACATTGATGAGCTCTGTAAACTGCAATGACAACTTACCTGAAGGTCCTAGTGTTGAAGTTCTTGGTGATGCTACACGTGGCTATATAGTGAATGTTGTGAGAGAGAGAGGTGAAGAAGCTGTTAGGATTCCTCCTAGCATATCAGCTAAATTGAAAGTTCACCAGGTTATTCTTTTTTTACTTAAAACAGTAGTCTTCCTTGTTGTGTCCAGTGCAGTCATCTTGTTATCTAGTCTTGTTGAAATAGCTGCCTGCTTCTTGTGGCACAACTGAAATTATATTGCCTGATTGCTTAGTTCTCTTGCTCCACCCAAGTTGGTATTATTTTCCAATTGTATGCATACTTGCATTCAAATGACTTGCGAATTTGCATAGTTCTGTAAATTAGGAGCATCCAGGTGCAGAGATTCAGAGCTTTGATAGTGAATCATTTTTTATTGAACAAGAATTGACTAAATGTGCTTTGATAGTAATACTGTATTTTTGTTTGGTCAACAAACTGTAGTTACTTTCATTACTTTAATGGGATTTTATATTTCAGGTGGCTGGGATAAGATTTTTGTGGGAAAACATTATACAAACTATTGGAAAAGTCAGGTCTGGTGACAGAGGTCTTGGTTGCATTTTAGCTCACACCATGGGCCTTGGAAAAACTTTTCAGGTATTTATTTGATGCATTTCGACGGAAAGGAGGACAGACCTAAAGATCTAGATTTACCCTTTTGGTCACTATGGGATAGAGTTGCTTTCTTGAGTCCATTTCGAAATTTAGCATTTGCAGCTCTTGAGTGTTCTCTTGCTAGTCATTATTTTTGGTTGAAATTACCTTTTCTCTTTTTCTTGGTTTTATTCTTTCTGCAAGTTAAACTATTTCTTTAAAAGAGTCTTCAAGGTTTTGCCTGTAAAGTGCGGTCTTGTGCTTCAAGTTATTTTTATTATAGAGAGACATGTGATTGTTTGCATCAGCTCATTGGTGCTTTTACATCAGAGAAGAACCAAGTTTCCACTCAAAAGTACATTTTTAGATTTCATTTTCATCAATATCGTGTTAAAAACTAAAATGTTGCTAGATCACAAACTATTGGGAAATTCTAGGTGACTTCATTTTGCCAGACTTGAACAATGTCAGAAAGCTTTCTGAAGTTTACTGTCTGCTGATATTTCTCTTCTCTTCTATATCTAGTTTTCAATCTTTTGAAAGAATGCTTTATTTTTAAATGTTTCTGAATTGGTCTTCTGACTTTTTTAGTATGATATATGTAGTTTGCCTGACTTCTTACAATGGATCTGCAGGTGATAGCTTTCCTTTATACTGCTATGAGAAGCATAGATTTGGGCTTAAGAACTACACTTATAGTTACCCCTGTAAATGTGCTTCATAATTGGCGGCGAGAATTCATGAAGTGGAGGCCTTCTGAAGTAAAGGCCCTTCGAGTGTTCATGCTGGAAGATGTATCAAGGTATTGTGTTTTCATGATTGTTTGTGTGTATATGAACTTCCCGCTCTCTGAATTTGAGTTAACTAAAATGAACATGTGATGAAATTGAGGTCTTGGTACTTTTTTCTTTTCTTTTTCCATTAAATTGAATCATTCTAATTCTTCTGGGATATTTGTCTCTAGGTTCACAAATAATAATTGCCAATTTGTTCTGTATGTTACCTGTTTCTGGTTCATGTAAAGTAACCTTTCTTGTTCTCTTGGAGTTTATTGCATTCAGATCATTAAAACCAATGCAGAAATGGTGTAATTTGAACTCTGTTTTTTCTTCTCTGAAACAAATTTGGATGAGAAAAGAGAAGGCTTGAAGTTAATTGGTTAAACAGTCCCTTTGAAACTGTTGACATATAGATTATTCAATTATCATTATAGAATCTTATTTTAATTTTAGTACCACTCTATTAAATCTTTAGTTTGATTGCTTCAGGGAGAGGAGAGCAGAGTTGCTTGGGAAGTGGAGAACTAAGGGTGGTGTATTTCTAATTGGCTATAGTGCTTTCCGAAATTTATCCCTAGGAAAAAATGTGAAGGACAAAAACATGGCTAGAGAAATTTGCATTGCATTGCAGGTAACTTTCGTTGCTCTTGGAGTTGCTTTCTAGAACATTACTTGCAGGCATTTGAAGTTGTCTATGGTGCATATTTTTAATTTTTATTAAAATTTGTTATGTTGCTGCTTCTTGCTATGTATAACTTGGTTCCGTATACAACTTCATTTGGTGATATTTTATGGGAGTTATGCATTAATGTGTATTCTGGTATGTGTATATACCTGCTTGTTTATGTACACACATGTATAATATGTACAAACAGGTAGATTATTAATAGTCATACACATGCATTGCACTAGTGAAAGTTCATTTGATAAGAAACTATTCAACTAATAGATTTAGCTTTTAGGTTGAATGATTCTTGATTTGGCATCAGAGTCAGGTTATGATCCTTTGACCTTATAGCATGACTAATACCATAACATTGTCCACATTTTGCATATCGACTTCCTTTTAGCGACCTACAATGTTGATCTTTTTCCCTCCCGTTGAAGATTGAGTTTTTACCAACTTAACTAGTCCAAACCAAAACTAATGTTTTTACACAGTTCCAGGCATCAGTCACGCATTATTAACGAGTTCCAAAGGTGTTTATATTTTTTTGTTCAACATACAAGAAGCTCATTTCTCTTCAATCCATACTCATTTTTAGGGGTTTGATACAATATCAAAGTGATCTTCCTATATTGTCTCTTGATTACCAAAATCAGAACTAGTAATAGTATCTCTAATTACAATAATATGATTGTAAATCAATATATTATTTTTTATACCTATCTCATTCATCCCTATAATTACGGACCGTATATACTTCACCAGATAATAGTTTCTCCACAGCAGTCCAAGTGAACAATTTTTTGGTTGGTACTTGAAATTGGTCCCCAAGTTGTAATGATATTGGCTTTCTAATGCATTTATATTTATAGTTTCCTTGTTGGGATTGGTTGATTGTTTAATCTCCATCATCACTTGACCATGGGAGGGGATAAGTATCCATTTATGAAGACAACTAGGAATGTAGTTTCAAATCTTACATCTCATCTCTTCAATTCTGTGTGCTACTTAAACAACCTCCATATCTTCCATGTATCCTTGAATCAAGCTTTAGGTCTAATATTCACTATAAATCTGCTATTATTAGGATGGACCTGATATCCTTGTTTGCGATGAAGCACATATGATTAAAAACACCAGGGCTGATACAACCCAGGCATTGAAACAAGTCAAATGCCAGAGGAGGATCGCGTTAACTGGATCACCTCTCCAGAATAATTTGATGGAGTATTATTGCGTAAGTTTTGGATAAACAGAGATTTATCTAAGATTTCAACTTAATTGTATAGTTGTAATTTTGTTCTCTATTCAATATAAAGATTCATATGCATTTCCATTGAAAACAGATGGTTGATTTTGTCAGAGAAGGTTTTCTTGGAAGTAGCCATGAATTTAGAAACCGGCAAGGCTTCTTCTATTACATTGCCTTACTTTCTATTTTCTCTGTACTTTTTATTCATGATATCCCAACTTTCTCGTGTGTAGATTCCAAAATCCTATAGAGAATGGACAACATACTAACTCGACTGCTGATGATGTAAAAATTATGAACCAAAGGTCTCATATCCTCTATGAGCAATTAAAAGGATTTGTCCAGAGAATGGACATGAGTGTGGTGAAGAAGGACCTTCCACCTAAAACTGTCTTTGTAATAGCTGTAAAGCTCTCTCTGTTGCAGAGAAAGTTGTACAAGAGATTCCTTGATGTGCATGGATTCACAAATGACAAGTTTTCAACTGAAAAGATCAAGAAGAGTTTTTTTGCTGGCTACCAGGCATTGGCTCAGGTTTGCTTTGTTATGCTTCCTGAGCTCCTTAGCTTATCATGATGTTGGAATTGGTGAAAAGCTTTTGGCTTCTCTGACATCAGTTTTATTGTAGGAAAGAGTTCCTGGAAAATTAATATGCATGAATTTTGAATTAAAAAGTTGGAAATGGAGCAAAAGTTCCTTTCAGATGTGTAGTTCATTCATCTCATTCTTTGAAAAAATTGTCTTCTTTTCCTGTGTATTCTTGTTTTCGTGACATGCATTTTTGTGTTTTATTAGATATGGAATCATCCTGGAATTTTGCATCTGAGAAAAGATAGAGATTATGTCAGTCGGGAAGATCCTATAGAGAATTTCCTTGCAGACGACAGCTCTAGTGA
Organism: Erythroxylum kunthianum; assembly: GCA_024582655.2. Lineage (NCBI taxonomy): Eukaryota > Viridiplantae > Streptophyta > Magnoliopsida > Malpighiales > Erythroxylaceae > Erythroxylum > Erythroxylum kunthianum. The sequence continues at coordinate 12,861 of JANIMX020000105.1, forward strand.
GGAGAATATTGATTGCAATGTGTCTATTGGAGGTACTCCATTTTCCTTACTATATTTTCTTCCTTTTTGTCCTATACATCTTTTTAGGTTATTAATTTTGCCATATTGGCTGACATATTGATTGACTGGTTATGTTTCTTTTGCTGGCTAATCTGACAATGCTGTGATATCAAAATCCTATGTTCTCTAATTCCAATATATTTTGGGTATATAATATTTGGTTATGCAACTCCTTTTGATGTTAACGTAAAATGTTGGCTGATTACAATTGTAGCCTGTCATGTTAATTTGTGCTTTGTACTAAAACTGCAAGTTGTTCTATCATGCTGTGCAAATACAATTAATCTATGTCTGGATGCATGTCTTAGTAACTGATCATGTTGCATTTCATGTCTTGGACTTGCATTTACTTTCTTGTTGTCATCATATCTAATATGTATTGACATTTTTTTATCTATGAAAAGCCAGAATCAAAACACAACGAAATGCTATATGCTAAAAAATCAATATGGTAATCCTTTGAGTTTTGCTTTTACTAGCTTCTTTAAACAATCATCAATGGCCATCTTCAGCTGTAAGACAAGCAAACAAGACTTATGAATGTGTCTTTTGATTTGGTTAGACAAAGTACAACAAACATACAAACCTAACTAGGACTCGGAGATAAATCCTTCCGCCGCTTTGGGTACATTTGAGTAGATACCCTAGCATTTTCTCCCTTCCTAGTCTTGACTGGAGCTAGCATTCAGAGCATTTTATCACTCTTTGCACTTACATTCTCTTGCTCGCTTTGCATCTTTTTATGTGTCTGCTACTTGATGACTGTTTTTTTCCCTCCTGTTTTTGATAGAGAGGCCGAGGAGCACCAACAATTACATGCAAGGAAAAAGTGAAAATGGCTTTTTTCAAAAGGTATGATGGTGTATGAATATTGCTGATCAATTTGATTTCAGAATTATTTATAGTGCTGAGATTGGCCCCCACGCACACTCCTTAGTTATCATGCAACAACTTGGTATTTCACCTCTGCAATTCTGTCATGGGTTCATTCCTTTTATATGAACTGTGCTTATACCCACAGTTTGCCTGAATACTTTTATGACATCTTTAATTTGCTACTTGACACTTTAATTGAAATAAAGTAATCTTTATTAATTTGTGGAAGTTGGAACTTGAAACTACTAAATGTAGATAAACAATTTGATGCAACTATTTAGATTTATTAACGATAACTTCTCTAAGAGTTTGTAGTTAATAAGGTTTAACTTGCTCAATTGTTCAAATTACTTTGTGCATCTGTTAAATTTTGATAGGTTGAATTGGTGTTAGGTGTTGACATTAAATTGTTCCTTGTTTGTCAACATACAGCAATAAGCTTCTTGCTATTTCTCTTTTTATTTATATCTATTGAAGTTTGTGTTTTATCCCACATTTTTAATGCGCTTACCCTGTTAACTTTTGTCTTTCCAGAATTGGTGGAATGATCTCCTTAATGAAAATAACTACAAAGAGCTTGATTACAGTGGAAAAATGGTACTACTTCTTGACATTCTAACCATGTCTGCCAATGTGGGCGACAAGACATTGGTTTTCAGCCAGAGCATACCAACTTTAGATCTCATAGAAGTGTACCTTTCACGATTACCCCGACGTGGAAAGTTAGGAAAGTTTTGGAGGAAAGGAAAAGACTGGTATAGGTGAGTATTAGTGCTGAACCTTTTATGACTCGAGAGCTTTCTTGTATCGTATATCATATTGATGTGTGTATGAGACGCTCTATTTCAAAATTGAAAATTTGAAACTAATTTACTCTCTTTTGCTTTCATTTGTCAAAGGCTAGATGGAAGAACAGAGGGCTCTGAAAGGCAAAATTTGGTTGAGAAGTTCAATGATCCTGACAATCAAAGGATCAAATGTGCTCTAATCTCAACCAGAGCTGGATCTCTAGGGATAAATCTTCATGCTGCTAACCGTGTAATCATTGTTGATGGTTCTTGGAACCCAACATATGATCTTCAGGCTATATATCGGGCTTGGAGGTTGATTCTTTACTTGTTACCTTATTCTCATCTGGAAAATGAATTGTTTGCCTTTCGTTCTTTGGTAAATAAAATGAATCATTTGCTTTGACCTGATATGAATTTCATTCAATTTTTCAGGTATGGCCAGAAAAAGCCTGTGTTTGCATATAGATTGATGGCTCATGCAACGATGGAAGAAAAAATCTATAAGCGTCAGGTATCAAGAATACCAAATTGCAGTATTAAGTTGCTTCTCTATCTGTCAAGGAATGTTGATGGAAAGATTGGCTTTTGACAGGTGACAAAGGAGGGGCTTGCTGCAAGGGTGGTGGATAGACAACAAATACATAGAACAATCTCTAGAGAAGAAATGTTGCATCTCTTTGAATTTGGTGATGATGACAATTCTGAAACACAGACTGGACTCAACCATCAGGATAAACGAGCAGAGAGCCATGATTTGACATGCCAGCCTGGAAATTCATTGAAACATAAGTTACCTCTTTCTCAAGGAGGCTGCTCTTCTGACAAGTTAATGGAAAAGTTAATAGGAAAACATTACCCAAGGTGGGTTCTTTTTGCTCTTCTATTTACTTGGATCAGACTCGTATTAGGAGGTGCAGTGCATAACGTTTGGGAAAAAAATGTCATGGAATTTAAGCTCAAGACTTTCTAGAGCTATAGTCTGCTTGCTTTTTCAGTTCTGAAGATGACATGTCTAAAAACTGTCTGAGAGGTACAGTATTTGATGCATCACTTTCTTCATTTTAGGTGGATTGCCAATTACCATGAACATGAGACCCTTTTGCAAGAGAACGAAGAGGAAAAGCTGACAAAGGAAGAGCAAGACATGGCTTGGGAAGTGTACCGGAAATCTTTGGAATGGGAAGAAGTGCAACGAGTTCCCATTGGGGAATCTACATTTGAGCAGAAGCCACCAATGCCAAACATTTCCCCCTCTGCACCCAATATAAGTAAGCCACCAGCAGCAAGTGACGAGCCTCGTTCTCCTGATACTTCTACTGATGCACGTGGGCAGAGCATCTTAAGGAATCGCTTTGTGCAGCGCAAGTGTACAAATCTTTCTCACTTACTGACCCTTCGAAGTCAGGGCACAAAGGTTGGTTGCTCTACTGTCTGTGGGGAGTGTGCTCAGGAGATAAGGCGGGAGTGCTGAACGGGGATGGGGGAAGTGTGCATTGAAGGAAGCCATTAACTTTTTTTGTTCATTTAAGTTATAATATAACTTAGTTCATTGGCAATTGTAAAGAGTCGTAGCTGCAACTTCTCTTTGTTTTAGGTCGTGTATATTTTTGAGAGGCCAGAGTGTTTGGAGCGAACTTAGGTGAAGTACTGTAGACATAATTTAAGTGTTTGTAAATTCGAGTTCATACATTAATTGCAGTGTACACTTTTCTTTTTGATTGAAGGGAAATACGTATTAAATTTCTGATACCAATCTTTTGGATGGATTATGGTTAAAAGGGACTTTATTGGAGGGAACTTGCAAGCTTCAACAGAAGGTACAATTTTACGAACACCATTTTAGATAATGTGGAATTTCTGTGTGTCACTCATCTTTGCAGCTGAACTGAGAAGTCACTGTATCATGTATACTAAAAAGAATGGAAATTCAGGGCTGATTGCCATTTCATATCTAACGTTGATGACATTTCAAGTGATGCGAATAAAATATTGCTGGTTACACAATACAAAAGCTAAAAGCAAGCCTGAACAGGGAGAGTTGTCATCTTGTCTGTTCAGTCCGACAAACTAAAGTACAGTACAGTTCCTCTTCCTCCAGTTTGGTTATGGCAACATGTAGAAGACGACCGAGTGGTAATAAATGGGTTTGCTTGTCTTAGCAAATCTCGTCTCCAATCCAGTTATCTTTTTCTTTTGGTCCAGTAGGCCCCTCCTCGCCATAAAGCTCAGTTGGGAACAAGTCAAAGATATTCTCCAACGAAAATCGAACAAACAATGGAAGATGATCAATTATCTTCTCTATTTCAGCACGGCCGTCATAGACAATAGTAGGACCCCACTCTCTCATATATTGCAACCAACAGGGTTCTGCAACAACTCCATCACCAAGATACTCTGCAGCAATAAGCTGATATTTGCTGCTTGAATCCACATAATATTTGCTTCGAGCAGCATCATTTCTCACTCCAACTCCAAGCTTTGTTGATCCTTGAAGGTAAGTACCAGCATGCGGGAAACTCGCATGTCCATGTTTTGATGAATAAACAACTGCTCTATTTCCTTCTACGAACTCCAAGGCTGAAGCATTCACCCATTGACCACCACCATGCTGTGAGAAGAAGACTTGCCATAGCTCTCCTGTAAAGTTGCTAACACGAAGGGTGAAGTGTTCCCAGTCACCCACGTGTTCTCCTATCTTGTTCATTTGTATACTCATTATCCCAATTTTAATGGTGGCAGGTCCATTAAAGGGACAGAACAGCCACATTGCAATATCAGTAAAAGTTCCTCCCAAAGCTGGTTTTACATGAACATATAGCTCAGCGCTCTCTAGGTCTCCTCTTTTCACAAAATTTCTTGCATCATCTTTTGTTGGAAAATCTATCCAATACTCTCCATCATTTTCCCCTCCACTTGGCAAGTTTGAGCCCCTATAGTCAATTGATTCACCCTTCTGTTTGCCATCTTGGTATAGAAGTGCTCCATTTTTGAAGAACCAATCAACTGATGATGGCATATAAACTTCATCTGGATGGAAGAATACAGTGGGGCCATATTGCTTGATTAAGGCATGAATCTGGTCAAGATTAGGCATTGATGGTAGTTTGTTCTGAAGATTCTTCAAACACGCAGTATCAAGCAATGGTTCTTCAGAGCTCAAATCTGTGCTGCAATAGAATGCACCAATTGAAACACCATTTGCATACACTCCCATCCTGCAGGGCTTTGTGTTCCACACCTGAAATGGCTGTTTAGAAGATTTTGAATCCACCGAGCTTATCAGATCAGAAGTTTCACATCTTTCAGTCAGATCTGCTCGAACACATCGAATGTGCTCTACATCAGGCTCCTCTGGGCTGTTGGTGACTATTATGCCCATGGCCTTATAACCTGCAGGTGGGTTTGGCCGCCAAAAGTAACCACCACCTTCATACTGCGAATCGGTACTCCAAATCATTGTATATTTAAGGGGTTTTGCAAGAGCTGGAGAATCTGATTTGAATTCCTGGATATAGTCATCTTCAGGCTTGCTGTTGTTTGAATCACTAGCCACAAGAACATAACCTCTCAAAGGTCGATCGTTTGGTTGACAGTAGTAACCTAGACAATAAAATCCCACAGGGTATCCAACAGGTCTGTAAAACGTGACCCCTTCTGTCTTCCCTCGCAATATTTTGCAGCTCCAGGCAACTTCAAATTGGGTCGCTTGGATTACTTCTAATTGTCCTAGGTTTATTCTTCCACTAGCAAATTCCTGACCTGAAGATGTAAGGGCCAAACATTCCTAAGCAAACTGATCAAATCATGCTCTTGGAAACTATAGGCTTGAAAAGATAAAACATTAGCAGATGCATTTATCAAGTGAATAATTAGTCAATCAAAATATTGCCTCATTCATGGCAAAGTTGTTGGACAAGTTTTAGTAATTGTATTTCATAAAGAGAAAGCAGGAAATGACAATAAAAGGCTTTTGGAAGACCATAGAAATCCATAAGGCCATGTTCAATGACAAGATAAAAAGGGTTTAAGTTCTCATCAAGAATCCTTAGTGATATTAGGGGTAGAAATTAGTGTTGCCAGTTAATGAAAAGACTCCAAAGGGCTACTCGTCATCTTAGGTCCATTGATGGCATAAAAAGAAATATTCTGGTTTTGTAACAGATTTTTCCTCGCCAGAGTGGCTTCTCCTGGGGTACTTTGGCTGCTCGGAG
>JANIMX020000105.1:30314-41615 GCA_024582655.2 Erythroxylum kunthianum
ATATGTACCTAGTTCTATTTGGATTCTATGTAGTTACCTACTCATGGGTACCTAGTGTGCTCACCCCCTCCGTTTGCCAATCATGCAGGTTAGTTGCGGAATTTGAGTTCGTCCGCATAGTAGTTCGTGCGTGGTCTTTAAGAAATTCCCGGAAATTTCGCACGTGGGTAGATTTGTTTGATTTTACACTTTGTTGTGTAGTGACTTATGAACTGTATAAATTTGGAACTGTATAAATTTGGAATTGTATGAATTTGGAGTTGCATTAATTTGGGACAGTATTTATATTTTGGGACATTGTATTGTGACGTGTTGCTAAGTACTTATGTGTTGGTAATTCTGTAAAATTAAATCTTAAATTATATGGTAAGTTATGAATGAAACTTTTTTAACGAAGGCAGATACAAAATTTTTATACGATTGATGAGACAGCTTCCGCCGGACCAAAAGTCCAGAATGTGCGATAACAATTTGATTTTGATTATGAACGTAGCTTTAAATTTTTAAATTACAAGCGTTTCCAATCAACCGTTGTCAAAAGTGCTTCAAAGCCGTCAAAGTTGAATTGCGTGATACTAGTTAGCCTTGTATATTCGAGGTTAGGGTGCCACGAGTATCCTTAACTCGGATATGCGGCGATTGTCATGGGCTCGATGAGATTCCGGGTCGTGACATCACAAATGTTAGAAGGTGAAGCTATTTAATCTATCTTTTGCTCCTCTATCAAACTAAACCTAATTCAATGAGGACCTTGAAGCAATACTTAAACTTCTTTAGTTATTGTTAGATTTCTTTATCAACAAAGCTAAAAACAGCTTATAGATTTCTTCTAATGTTAAAGACTCTATTAACACTTTTATTAATATATAAGGTCTCAAACACCAATTGCTCCTTTTTAAGTATAGGGACACCAATTTCTAGTAAGAAGAATAGCTATATAGATTGCAAACCTCTTCTGGATTCAATTACTACCAAAGTTCATTATTGGAATAATAAATTTCTTTCTTATATTAAAAGATTATTACTTATCAAATCCGTTCTCAACAATCTTTGTATTCACTAGTTATGCCACCTTTATATGACTTAAAAGGGTCCTCAAGGAAGTAGAAAGACTATTCAAGAACTTTTTATAGTCATGAAAGTTTGATAATGCATAGGGAGCTAAAGTTAAATGGAATGAGATTTGCTCATCTAAAGAGGAAGGAGGGCTTAGCATACATTCATCAAAATCACAAATAAAATGTTAATGACAAAATGTATTTGGAAGTTCTTTGTGTATAAAGAGTCCATTTGGGTCATATGGATCTTTAGTTATATCATTAAAGCTTAGAGTTTCTAGATCATTAAGTCAAGCATCAATTATTCTTATACTTGGAACTAACCTCTAAAACCCAAAGACTTTATACACCATTACATGAACATCAAAAATAAAAATAAAAAGAACACGCATTTCTAATATGAAAATTGGAACTCGCTAAGGATCACACATTTTTAATATGATAATTGGAACTAGCTAAAAACCACGCATTTCTAATATGATAATTGGAACTAGCTAGATCCCTTGTACAATATACAAGGGTAGAACAACCTAAGCTATTAATTCCCCTAAAAGCCAAAGTAAGTTGTAGTATATATCATTGGCAATAGAGTTGCAAACGTAGAGGATTCAACTTAATAATGTCTCATGCTCCTAGTTGTAAACTTATTGTAGAAGAAAATAAGGTTATTTGGCTAGGTTACAACACAAAAAAAAAAATATTACAAACTCTTCTTGTCTCAACCTCTAAAAGTTAGATAATCCAAAAACACTACGATAGCATCTAGTTTGGTTCAACTAGAACTCTCCTAAAGCTTCTTTATACTTTCCCTAGCAATTAAGAATAGACTTAGAATTTTGGATAGGCTGAAGAAAGTTACCGTTCAAAATAATCTTTATGCCATATGTATAATGGAGCTTGTGAAAAATTGTAATTAATCTAATTTCTTTTGGAACCAAATACTATCGTTATGCAAATTAAATAGTAGAGATGAGTGTTAGTCCGGTTTTGTCAATTGGATTGCTCACGTTTATTTCATTCACAAATGTGATCAAAAGGTCTTCAAGATGCTACTAATAATTTGTGGTAACATTCTCCCTCTAGAAGGAAACGAACAAGCAAATGTTCCAAAACTCAACAATTTTGTGTGAATTGATTAGATAATTCAAAACACAATTATGTTAGATAAGACAACATATTAATAACAATTAATTAGATAAGACAACGTAATCTTATTAATGAAATCTAGTCTAATATGAGTTCTACTTTAGAAACATCCTGATTTGTTAATTGATGAGTCTTTCTTGTTATATAACTAAGCTATTTGATTCTGGCACTTCTACCTTTGAGATGCTCCAAGTTTTGACTTGCAGACTTAGATCTCTCCACTCTTAGCTTACACGTGAAGACGACTGCTATTATATTACTTTAGCTTGAGTTAGCCCAAATTTTCTTTTTGTAGGTTTTTGTTTTATTTTTCCTGTAATTTCTTTACTATTAATGAGATTTTCTTTACTTTCTTAAAGAAAAGTTTATGATGATCAATTCAAAACCAAGATGTCCTCCTATGGAAGTTAATGTTAAGCTTTGTGACAAAAGGCGCAACAGAATTGGAAGCCCTAACTATATACAAACGGTTGGTAGTTTAATTTACCATACATTTGCAGTTGAAGTGGTTAGCCGATTTGAGGAAAACCCAAGAAAACTCCATTTGGATGCAACACAACGAATTCTGAGCTACGTGAAAGGAACTACCGATTTTGGAATTTTATACAAGAAAAATGTTTCAAATAAAATTGAAAGAAACTGTGATGTGGGAGGAGGAGATCATTATACTCGGTCATCAACTATGGGCTATATGCAACAAACAACATCATTATGAATAACTGAAGTTGAGTATAGAGCTGCGGTTATGGCAGCTCAAGAAACCACAGGACTGGTGATTCTTCTAAAGGATCTTCAGCAATCAGTTAACTCGTCAATGCTTCTATATTGTGACAATCAATTAGCAATTCGCTTACCAGAGAATCCAGTTTTTAAAGGTGAAATCACAATAAAATATGTAAATGTTGATAAACAAGCACTTTGATATATTTACAAAAAGAAAGATCAACTAGAACAAAGTCTGAAGAATTCAAAAACAAAAACAAAATTACAAAATCAACGCTATAAGAGAGTGGTTGTTGAGGGGAGTGTTAATCGATGACTATTCCACTACCACAAATCACAACAATCCAGTTTTCCCCGCTTTGCGAGGGTTAGGTAAGGGACATCAATTATACGCAGTCTTCCCCTTGTATTTTTACAAAGAGGTTCGAATCACAAAAATAACCTCTTTGTAAAAAAATAAAAGGGAAAAGCTGCGGACAATTGATGTCTCTCACTCAACTCCAAGGCCCGCCCCCAATCAATGACTATTCCAGATTTTCTTAAATGAAAAATTTACTCGAAGAAATCTAATAATTTTCAATCACAAGATAAAACCTTGTCTAACTTATCTTGTTAGTTACACAGCGATATATTTTTGCACTTGAATCCACGTATTATTGCAAGTATATGAAGACATGAGTATGCAAATGAGAAGAGAAGAAAAACTTGGAAATGAAAGAGTGAGTAGGGGCCTTCCATTGACAGAAGAGAGAAATAAAGCAAGGACAAAAAGGCATTCCTTCCTGTACCCGAAACAGTAAATGGAATATTTTGCAGGAATGGTTGGTTGTCACTGACTTATTATTCGTATTTGTGAAAGCTCAACTCATAGTTCAAACTGTTGATCTTACAAAGAAACTCAAATGAATCTAAGTGCTCCCACCCCCATGAAAGAATAGTAAGTGGTATTGTCCAGTCTGAAAAGGATCAAACATAAAAAGTACAATAATAGTAAGTAAGTGTATCTCACCCAGTTATGCTTATATTAGAGCATGGGTAATGAGGATCACTCTGAGCCACCTTCTTCTATATCATCATCTTTCTGTAGTCACATGAAAGAATCTCAGTTTCAGAATTTGGAAGGTATCTTTTTAATTTCGATCATATTGCCTTATATGGAGATCAACAACTTTATTGAATCAATGAAAACGGAAGAAACAAATTTGGCCAAGGAATACTTACCACCTCAGGGACCATCTGGTGTATCGTGGCATAAAAACCATCCTGGCAGCCTCATCCATATTCTTTTTCAGTGTTAGAGACTTTCTGAGCTTTGGCATGCTCGACACCCCACTGGAGAATCTGTTCATCTCAGGACAGTCTTTCACAATTGCATTTTCAAGGGACGGGAAGCTGAAGGTCTGATTCCCTAAGCAAAAACATGAAAGCCTTGGCAAACAGTTGATTTCCAAGTACACCAATTGTCTGAAAACAATCTCATCGTCTGCCTCGCCCTTCTTGTTTGTCACAATCTCTCTTAGGGTCTGGCATTCACTTACTTTCATTCTTACAAGTTGCCCCATACTTTTAGCTGTTGTGGGGGTTATCAGATATGTCAATCTGTCGCAATACGAGACCTCCAGAATTGTCAAGTGTTCGAATGAAACTGAGGATGGTACTAGAGACTTTAAGCGCCCACAATATGAAACATCCAGATTCTCCAGATTTTGGAAAATCAGAGACGGAAAGGAATCTTCTTTCCATATATATGTCAAAGAAAAAAGTTTTGACAGCTTCAGCTCTCTTATCTGTGAAGGGTTCTTCGCATAGAACTTGGCCAAAAATTGGCCATGCCATATCTCCTTGAGAAGGACATTTCTCTCCAATGTCAGTTCTTCCAAATTAGGAAATGCGTCCTGAAAATAATAATCTCATTTATCAAATGTGGGACTCATCTCATGAAGATACATTGAGAAGGCACCGTTATGTAATTACTCTTATCCAGTTAACTACTTAGAACTATGACTTGTACTCAATGAAATTTTTACCGTTGCAACCAGGAAGAGGGGTCGAGGAACTGGGAGATGAGGTTGGCCAACCCCTTGTAGTTCTTGGAAACTATGACAATCTGAAGCAAACATCTCCGCTTCATGGCATCCATTTATCTCTAACTTTTTCAGTAATGGCCATTCTATATGTAAACCAGAGGAGATTTTACCGAGTCCAGGTAAAGCTTGAAGTCTTAAGAAAGTCACTTTGGGAAACACAAGAATCTCTGCTACATCAAGTCTTTTTCCATTTGCAAAAATTTCTACCACCGAGCAAGAGTCTACCTCAAGCTGCTTGAGTTGTTCGAGACCTCTGGCTATAGAAGCCGGAAAAACACTTTTCAGACTTGCACAATTGAATATATTTACTGATTGTATGTTTTTATAGGTCAGAATTCCTTCAGGATCCTTACTCCAAACGGTCTTCACCTTAGGCAAACGGGATAACTGAATATTTCTTAATCCGGCTCTTGCAGCAGGTGTTTCTTTAACATCATCACCTTGAACATCAAATATCTCCACTACTGAATGGCAATCAATCACTACCAGTGATTCTAGGTTCTGCAACCTTCTGAGTGTAGTAGATGGAAAAATTGACTGTAGCTTTTGACAGTGTTTAACTTTGAGTCTCTTGAGGTTACAGAAGGAATCTTGGCTGAGTTGGTTGTGCCAAAGCATTTTTGTGCTATGTAAGTGCGAGATTTTCATCACTTTCAAATCAGGGAATTGGACCTACAAATTCATGTAGTTAAACAAATAAGCAACTTAATGATTGAAACATAACTAAAACTTGGCTATTTGAAATCAGACCTTTTCACTGAAAAGAGAGAGTCTGGCAGTATGAAGACTCTCCTTGCTCGTACGAGGACAAAAAACAAATTCCTTCAGTTTGGGGCAATGTTTGATGTACAACTTGTTCAAGGATGGAAATGAAACATTGTTTCCCCAACAAAATCTGGTGAGGTTTGGAAGGTCCTTCAAGCTCAGGAATTCGAGCTCGGGAAACAGAAGCGTATCCATCCTTTCCTCCCCAAGTACTGTAAGCACTTCTTTAATCAATTTGCATTTGTGTACCTCAAAATGTTTGAGTTTGACAAGTCTTGTAGAAGCAGAGAATGACAACAGATAAGTTAAATTATGGCAGCCCTTTACGCATAGAAGTGTCAGATTCTGAAAGCAAGTTATTTCTAGTGGGTATACTGAAGGACGTGGCAACTGCTGTGAGACTATTGAGCATGTCTTCAAGGTCTGCAAGCATAATCATTTTTAAAATTTTCTTTAACTGCATGAAAATTTTAATGAAAACTACTGAGGATACCTTGTCATTCAAAAATGGTGTAGAAGTACCGAGCGTTGTTTCTTGAGAACCAGCAGAAACTCTCCTGGTATTGGAGCAGAAATTCATGAGCTTTGGTAGATATTTTAGTTCCAAGGAGCGTAACTGTGAGAAATTAAATTCTGCAGTTACTTGATTGTCATCTCCACAAGTGACGATCTCTTCCATGACCTGGCAGTCAGTTACTTTCATCTCTTGGAGCTGCAGGAGGCCTCTAAACATGGATAAAGGAAACAGATTCTTCAACCTATCACATTTCTCTACATTCACAGTTTGAAGTTTGTGGAAAGATTCCGCTGTGAGCTTACCATGGCATATCTTTTCCAGGTTAATCAAATTTTTAAGAAACAATGATTCCAATGCGGGAAAAGCACTGCGAAGATGCCCCTCCACAGGATGAACAAGATATCGAATCCCGTTGCTGTTCTGGATATGGAGATGTTTCAATCTAGGAAAGCCTTCACTATCTAATTCATCAAGGACATTCTTCACATCGTTCAATCTGTCCAAAAGTAGATACTCACTTCTCTTCAACACCATCATAATGCCATTTTCCAAATTGCTGCATGTGTTAAGCTTTACTGCCCTTGATCCTTCATACTCACCAGACCAGTCCCAGCTATCACCTACAAGAATTCTGTATCTTGTCAAGCTCTCAAACAGTATGTCCTTTGGAAGAGACTTGGGATCTTGAATTTGCAAGTCTAATGAGACCAATTGAGACAAATTCTTCAACTCATCAATGCTAGCATTTCCTTTTTGAAATTTGGATGCTGAAAGCTCCCAGCCAACGTAACTGTTCGCCATATATAGCTCTTCTAATTGGGACAAGTTAGAGATAACATTTGGCGGTATCACAGTCAGATTAATGCAATTGCTCAAATCTAGTACCTTCAGCCTAGTCAGGTTTCTCAATTCCCTTGGCAGGTACTTAATGTCAGACCCAGCAAAGCTAAGAATGATCAGTTTCCTGAGTTCTCCAATAATGGCTGTATCGCCTAGCGTGCATTGATCAAGATACAGTGTGCGAAGGTTCTCCAGAGAACTAAATGATAAAGGCAGTGAAGGAGACTGTATATATGTCATGTGCAAGACTTTAAGTGCGTCCAGTCTCTCAAAAATTCTGTCTGGCAGTTTTAAAGAAGGATCTTTACCCCCAATGTAGACGAACTTGAGCTCTGGACAATTTAACTGATCAGGCAGCTCTCCGACATCACTTTGTAAGGATATTGAAGTGCACTTCTTCAACATATCTTCATCTGGCCATTCAATAAGCTCAGCTTCATCCTTCACTACAAATACATGTTGTTCCCTGGATGCAATTGAAAGGGCCACATCACGCACAACTTCATGCATACTGAATGAATCACTGGTGTCACCATCTTCCAGCAAACAAGAAGCCTTGAGGCTACGGACCAGTGAATTCACTCTGTCCCGTGCCTCTTCAGTTGTGTAAACACCATGGAATAAACCCAAACCCATGCCATATTTTAACAGGTTATGTATGGAAGCATTATGAGTCATGAGACCACAAAGCAAGAAAGTCGACTTAAGTTCCTGACTTTCTAACTGAGAGTAACTCAGCTCCAGAGTTGCATATATGACTGCCTGCATGCCCCTGATGTTGCTAGAGTTAGGCCTTCTTAGTTGGCGCAAGGCATTTTTCCATTCAAATGAAGTTTTGTTTCTCAAAGCCCTTGCAACAGTTACAATTGCTACCGGCAAGCCAGCACATTCTTTGGTTATCTCAGTTGCTGTATAATGCAGCTCAGGATCATCCACACAATCACCTGCCATCTCCTTGAAAAGATCCCAGGCTTCTTCGTAAGGTAGTACTTCCACTCCAAAATTTTTCTGAGTATTCATCTCAGTGGATAATACATCCAGACTTCTTGATGCCAGCAATATTTTACAATTTGCATAAGAAACTCCAATTCCTTCTAAATCAATGCTACCCCAAACATCATCCAGAATAACTAAAACTTTGTTTTCCTTTTTCAACCTCTCCCGTAGATGACCTGCTCTGCCAGCTATGCTCTCCTCATCAAATCTCATACCCAACTTGTCTGCAATTTCCCCTTGAATCTTTTTGGTGTCAGGATTTTGAGTTACAGTAGCCATAACCACTTCATCAAATAGCTTATCTTCCAATGCTTGTCTACCAACTTCTTTGACGAGTGTGGACTTACCCACACCCCCCATTCCATACACACCGATGATACTAATACCTTCATCGCGAAATGCAGACATTATTTTTCTTGAAGTAGGCATTCTGGACTCATAGCTCTTGTAACCTTCAACAGCTGTGATTCCTTTCCATCTTGAAGTGACAGAGTAGGAAACTCTATCAAACCTACCTTTTTCCTGGAGTTGTTCAACAACCTTTGCCATGTCCATTGCCTTCTTGCTTATTTGGTAACGAAGCATGAAATTGGGACATAACCCATCAAAAAAACTAGTCTCTGCATGCTCTTCAACATCAAAAGATCGACTTGCTTCTTCTACAATATCATTCACTGCTTTTAGCCACTTCCTGACATCAGCTTCCACTTCTTCCCCATTTCTTCTAGCATCATCAACCATATGCTGTACCCTCTCCCTGACAAGCACCAACTTTTCTACTTCTTCCTTTAGGCCCTGGATGTTGTTCATGTAATAGTATACATAAGCAATTACAGTCTTTATAGGACCAAGCAAGTACTCAACTATCATTGGTCCAATAGGAGCAATCAATTGGTCAATCATGTAGCCCGCAACCATCAAAGCAATGGAAAGAACGATACTAGCCATTTCTACTTCCCTCTTCTGTCGTTTCTCTTCTTCTTTTTCCTTCTTCAATCTTCCTCTGGACTTTGCAAAAGACCCCTCTTCAGAATATAGTGTGTAATCAAGAACAAATAACAGAGAGATCGACAATCAAGAGATAAAACTGAAGAGTTTTACATAGGAAAATTGAGATCGGAGATGCAGGGAAGAAATGTTGAAGAAATCAGAGACAAGAAATTTGGTGTGGAGTAAGGTTAGAAACAATTCTTACAGATCAGTAACTTACAAGATGAGATACTCACAAAGGCTTTCTAACCCTACTAGCTACCAAAGAAGCAAAAGGTTTGGGCTTTCCTTCCATGAGCTAGCAGCAAATGAACAAAGGGACAAATTCATAAAGAGAACAACAACAACGCCAAATACAAGACAAGGTTGGCAGTGAAGATGTCCCTAGATCCTAAATACAAGTGAAGGGTGAATGCAGAAGGGAACTATGGTTGACATGGTAATGAAGAAAAGGGGGCAGGTGGGACATACAAAGTATAGGTGGGAATAGACAATGACAGAAGACAGAACCTAGTAGTTGTCATAAGAGAAGTTCAGTATACATTTCTTAATTGCAAAGAAAGTAATAATTTTCAGACATTGGTTTTTCCAGCAGTTCTTGGAAATTTACGTTGCAAGTAATATAAGTCCAAATATCTGAATGTTTACTTCCTGAAGAAATCTCCCACCAGAACCTGCATCAATCTCTAATATCACTTGGGTCTTTTGATATATATATATATATATATATATATTATGGGAACTTGGGTCTGGTGTGAACACGATTATTTTGCGGACGTGGATTAAGATCTTCCGTAAGATAGTCGGGTTAAAAAATAGTTAGCAAATGGCTGATTTTTGTTTTTCTTCAGAGAATCATTTAGACCGAGTAGTATGTAGACACAATTGTCTAGCGTGAACAGGCTTACCCAACTCAAGTTTTTGCAGGGGAAGGTTAAGTCAAGGAAGACCGCTATTGAAGCAGTATCACATAAAATAATAAGCTGCAACCTGGAAAATCATATCAGCAGAAAAGTTTTCTTTGCTTTCAGGGAATTTATGCAAATTGATTAATCAGATCATACCTCGTACCTTGTGTAGTAGATAACTAATAATTAGCAAAACATATGTGCAGCCAATTCTTGGAACATATTTTATTAAAACAAGAGATCTGACCACGTCTCGTGTCGTGACCACCAATGCTTCCATCAAACTAAAGACACGTCTGTAGTGGAAAACAACACCCTGACTTTTGTAATCAGAAAAGACCAAGTGCCATAGGCTAAAATCATTTCTTAATGTTAACTTTGGATCTTCCAATCAAGTTTCAAAACATAAAAAGCAATACTTTTCTCCTTAATGACTTCTGGAATCGCCAGACTATTGCCTCCACCAGGAACCGGTAGGCCTAGACATTAAATCTTAGCCAACGAAGGAGCAACACCTCACTTTGTTTGGTGCCTAGAGAAATAAGAGTTTTGAAAGAGCAGGCAATTGAAGTGAGCATATCCGCCACATTACTGATAAAAGAGTAGATACTTGATTTTGATGACAAAAATTTGGCAAACCATTTCCTGTTTCTTTATACCATGCCGGCTCTAAGGTACCTCATTACTTTTGTTTTTAGTAGAGAGTAAAAGAGAGGGAATATTATGTAAAACAGTAATTTTATGAGACTCCCAATTTTAAAGGAAATATCAATGTTATGAAAATCGTTTCGGGCACAGTATCAGATTTGGTTCTGATATGGTACTGTATCGGTATCGGTCAATACCCGACATCGTTTGGGGTAATTTTTTAAATTTATCAAATAGTCCTTGAATTTTTTTGAAATTACAAAATAATCAATTAATATATTGTACTGTATACTTTATAATTTTACATCAACCCTTACTCCAAACATCATAATAAAAAAACTTAAATAACATAAATTTATTTATTTTTATTAACATTAACTTTCACATATTTCATATATAAGTAATATCACAATTAATATGAAAAAAAGATTATTTAATCAGCATACAAATATAAAATTAAAAATAATACAAAATATTTAAAATATTACAATTTCATCATATAATAAATAATAATTACATCAAAATATCAAATAAAAATATTAATATATATTCTTAACTCTCTAACTATTACAATTTACAACAACAGTTCGTGATGAAAAACACAACCAACTAGAAGTGAAACC
>JANIMX020000106.1:22855-34312 GCA_024582655.2 Erythroxylum kunthianum
AAAGAGTCAAGAAGCTTACCTTACTTCTTTCTTCAAAGGTTTGCTTCAATTTCTCCCAACAAGCTTTCCAATCTCTCTTATCTTCTTCTTCTCTCCGCTTCCACGATGAAGCTTTCTCTCCCAGCCTTCAATATACACATGTTAGGTATTGAAGAAGGTTTAAAACTCAACACTTCATCCAAAACGTTTTAGTATGGAGTTTGTCACTAAAAACAAATGGAGCCATGTCAAGTGTCAAAAGCTGGTTGGTTCATACGAACCAGAACTTTCCTAGCCACATTGACAACATTCATGAGGTTTTTAGGATTAGACTATCTCCAGACAAATTGTTCCCACATGTATTAAGTGCAATATATCCAAAATTTAGCCAATTTGGATAAGTGTATCAAACTTTATGCTCAAAATAGTACCTCCTGTCCAAAACTCGGGACAGATTTACAAAGCTAACTTCTTTCCCAAAATTGTCCTAGATCTTGCCACTTCTAGAATTAACGGTAGACTGAATGTCGTAGAAATTTTAACCTAGACTCCAACACAACTAGAATCACCCAATTTTGATATCTACATCTCATGTTACCCATTTTTAACCAAGTCTAGGTCAATTAACTTAATCACTTGAACCATTTTTTCTTACAAATCCTATAACCCAACACCAATACTTACGAAAAGACATAACGAAACACATGCATCTGACTAGGGGTCACTTTGGAGTGTTACAAAGCATATGCATGATATTTTAAAAGTGTGAATGAAAGTTTTAAAATGTCCATACACGACGATCATAGGTTAAGCCTATGGATCCGTTTGTGGGTGTAGAAAGATATTTGAGTTTTGAAGGTTTTAGGTTGTGATTATGTCTATTTTTGGCATGTGTTGTTCCTTCTCACTGAGTACCGTTTGTACTCACCCCATTAAATCTCCAACCATGTAGGTTAAAGTTGGAGCGCGGAGCTTCGAGTAGATCGTGCGGTTGATATTTCAAAGGGATTTCTGCACGTGGGTAGATCTTGTTACTTTTATGCTTTGTGTGGTAAATAGCTCATGTCACTGGATTTCTGTAAACAAATTTTATGTGTAAATATGTCATTTTAATTTCTTTACAACTGTGTTTTGAAAATGTATGGCGCAATGATACTTTTAAACCTTGCATACTCGAGTTAAGGGTGTCACGAGTGTCCTTAGCTCAGGTATGCGACGGTTGTCGCGATTCCGGCACGGTCCGTGACGCGACAAATTGAAATAACTGCAAACCCTTAATTATAGTAAGGTCTAAAAAAGTCCAAAATGTGATTTATTTAGCCACTAAACTGAAGGTATCTTAGTAATCAAAACTAGGTTATTGAATGTACTCCTTTGTAAGTAATCTAGCCTTATATTGGTCAACACTCCTATCAACTTTTAGTTTTGTCTTATATATTGACTTACAACCAACTATGTGTTGTTTAGGGGAAAGAGGACAAAATTTTAAGTATTTTCCTATAAATCATCAATTTCAGATTTCATGACATCTTGCCAATAAGAAATTTGAATAGCTTGAGAATGTGTTATAGATTTAGAAATTTGGGACAAAAAAGTAGTGAAGGATTTATAACTAGGAGAAAGATGAGTGCCAAAAACAAAACGATGAATACAATAAAGGGATTTAGAAATAAAGGAAACAAAAGATGGAGGAATAGTATATTGGTAATCAAGAAGACAGGTAGGTAAGGATTTGAATTTAGTACTTTGTCTAGGGACTTGTGGAACAAATGGACGTGAAGAAGAAGGTATAGGTATTGTTAGTGATGAAACATGATTAGGAGTAAGTATAATATATGCATTATCATCATCATATGTGTGATGCAAAACATTGGTATCATAAGTAAAAAACAAAAGGTGGATTAAGATAAGAGAAATTAAAAAGTGCAGGAGATGGATCAAAAGAAGAAGAACTAGAAACTAAAAATTTATATGGTGAAGAAGTGGAATAAGGAAAGATGGTATCATGGAAAACAACCTCATGAGAAACAAAAACAAAAGAGATTATAGATCATATAGCCGATAACCTTTGATTTTAAGGGGATGTCCAATAAAGACACAAGGATTGAATCTTGGGATCGTTTTTGAAATTGACTCATCACAACTAATGTAGCTGCACAAGTGTCTAGCCTCTAACAGTATATAAAAAAACAAGTTAAGAGAACTTTATAACTATTGTAAAGAGGGTTAAGTAATGAGTGCTTGCTCCATTGGAGCTTAAACATATTTATAATATGTTTGTGACATTATAGTAATTTAATTGAAATTAAATTCTAAATAAATTTTAATTATGCCCAAATACGATCCAATATTTCATATTGATCCTTATTTATTAAATATCTCATATTAATCATAAAATTTCTCGAACTTTACAATCAAGACCAACTTGATTAAAATATCTTTTCTTTCTTAAACCCGTTCTTTATGTGTAACCCATTAGATTCCCAAGTATGTTGGAAATAAATAAAAATTATAATCCTAAATCATATTTAGGATTAGATAAATGAAACTCATTTAATTTATATTTAATTATCTAATTAAATAATTTATATCCATAAATCAAGACTGATGTTTAGCAATAATCATGACTATCCAAATATTTAAGAATGTCAATGTGGATTTGACTAACCTCTTTGTGTATGATTTTTCGTATAATTCAATCATTTCATCATACAATGTTCTAATTAGACATAGAACATGTAATTAATATATACTCTATTTGATTACCATATACTCAGTTCCTTGCCATTATTAATTGATTCAATTAATGATGTTTGTAAATTATTTACAAATTATCGTTCTACCTTAGCTAATAATTTCTTGAATTAATGCTAATTGAGAACAACAAAACATTCTCTTTAATTACTTTAGAATGATGAATCATGTATTGATCACTTAACGACCTCCATATAGTTCATGCTACATCCAATGACTATCGACTGAGCTATCATTGACTAAAACAGGTCATAAGTAGTGTCAAAACGTAATAATCCCTATATAAGATAACTTTAGAGATCTCAAGTCAAATGATCATTTATACAACCATTATAATGAGAATTTCTATAGAATATATAAGTAATATTTCAAATGAATCTCTATACGGGAACTAAACTTGTTCTCTAACAAGCACATACAAGTTTATTTAAGTAACTTCATACTTTAGTTTATGAGATGGATCACTTCCTTCATAAGGAAAAACTTAACGTATGATAGTCTTTTATGTTTTATTAATGTTTAGTCTTAATAGAACAATGAATAGAAACAATTTAAAGATAATACATAAATGTAATATGAATCACATAATTATGATCTCATTATAATATCATTTGCAATGTATATTTATCCTATGAACTTTATCATATACATCTAAATATATACAAGATAAAGAAAGCTTTTAAATTATTTTGTCACTAAACTATAACCAACTGATTACGGTAACAGTTCGTTACTGAATACACTGGCCACTTTAATAGTATACATATAATTTATATGTTTGCAATGAGTATGTCAATGGATATAACTTCACTTGATGGCCCTTTGAGTAGAAACTGAATATCAATTTTAAAGTATAAACTTATGAGTGATAAATGAATTTGAAGAATAGTCAAGAATAATAGTATTATAGATACGATAAATTTTAGAGTCATTGTTACATTGATAAGTTAAATTGTAATTTTTTTCTATTTTGTAATGAATTCTTATTATATAAAATTAATTTATAAATTTATTTAATTATAGTAAATATTCATACGTTTTATTTTTAATAATTATGAGCATTAATTAATTTAAAAATAAAATTTGGAATGCTAAGAAATAAATTAAATTATAATTTAATATTAATATTTAATACTATATAAAAAATAGAATTTTGTTTTTAAATATTTTACTCTAAATTTCAACCAATTAAAATTTATTTCAATTTTTAGTACAAATATCAATAATATGTTTTTGTTTTTTACAACAGAAAATTAAAAAAAAAAGAAAGAAATAGAACAAAAGCTCTAAAATAAACGATAATTTCTTAAGGTGTTTGCATCCTTGTGTTTCATTGGCGTGACCTCAATTCACAGACACATGGGCCCAAATACTGGACTATATAGGAACTTGTGTCAAGAAAAAGAAATGTGAAGTATATTCAATTAACACGTCCCCTCCTACACAATTTTAGGATTCTCATCATTGTACATTCAATTAGTTATGGAAATAGATTAGTTGATGATATAATTCTAACTTGATTTCATATTTAAACCAAATAAGAAAATGAATATATATAAAACTAATCATGTCATTGGGTTGGGAGTTTGATTTTGTCTGGCATATAAGGGAAAGGAAAGGAATGTCAGTCTTACTTTCCATCCAATGAAACAGACAATTAACTCGTACAAGATTCAAGTTACTGTCTTAAGAAGCAAACTGCTCTTTGACCAAATCAAGTCAAGTGGAAAAGTACCGAAAGAAACCATCACTGGGATTGGGAAAATGGGTAATCACCCACATCAATGCCCACGTTTTGTCCCTATCGTACTTGGATCAACACCGTTGCAATGGCCATCGTGCAAACTGAAAACTAATCCAACGGCCAGAATGTAATGACTCATTCTTCTAAGTAAACATCGGCCATCTTTGCAATTAAATACGTATTATTCTCAGAGACACGGAGTGTGTCTATTGGTGCGGTTGTTGAAATCAAGACGACAAAAAGCCGTGCCTTGTGTCAATTTTCTTCTTTTGCCTCCGAAAGCTTGGCTTCTTATCCAATCATGAGCTTTCACATATTCATCTTCGATTTTCACTAGGTACGCTTCTCGTTAATCCTTTTTGCGTTTTTATTTTCCCTTATAAAGCCTTTTGCTTTATGCGATATGGATTCATTTACCTTATAACATGTTATACCCAATTTGCCTTTCTTAATTTTTCCTTGAATCTCAGTGTTCTTTTGGTTAGTTTTAGTGGCTAATCACTTCATATCTTGGGCTGCTGATTTAGTTGTTTATATGATTTTGAATGTCAATTTGTTTGTCTTCATTGGTTTTAGTAATCTTTCTTCGGGAAATAGATGATTTAATGCGTTAAAGTTCTAGTTTTCATCAGCTTCAAATTGTCTGCTTTTAGTTTGCATGGTTTGACTTCTTATTTAAGTCGACTGTGTACTACTGATGTTTGTAGTTGCACTATGACGGGATTTTTTTGGCACAGTGTGGTCTTGTTATTTAAGAACAGTGAATGTTTAGATAATATGAAGGATATGTTTTTTTTAATCCCAAGGATTCTGATTGATAATTATGGGACAGTTAGATATCTTTTCAAAACTGCATATGCGCTCAGAGTTTGAAAATCCAATGCTTGTTATATTAGTTTAACCTGTGTTTTGGTACTTAAGATTGCCATTGAAAATACTAAATGCATATCTTTCCGTAAAGTGTTGTTTCCAATGCGAATAATGGAAGGATCTTCAAGGACATCAGAATAGTGGGCTTATGAGTTTTCCAATTGTTGCAAGTTCTGACAATTTTTGTTTGATTGAAACTTCACCGAGTAGAATCATGTTCCATTCTGGATTAATTGTTAGCATTGAAGGTGCTACAGTCAGATGTTTTATGCTAATGGTTTTCTTTTTTTGAATTATAATAAAAGGATTTTCTGCATTTTTTTTAATTTTGAAATCTTAAGGAAGAGCAACTCTGTGCATGTTTTGTTGCTGGAACTAATTTTCACCATTGAGATATAATAATAAGAATTTGCGCCTGACTTTATGTTCTCAGAGATAGGGTGGAAAGCAGTTGAATTACTTGAGGGTTTGTTTTGCTATGACCTGGTCTTTTCCAGTTACTCCTACTCCATGCAAAGAGATGTACCCCAAATTGCCTGACTCATTTCATGGACCTTCAGAAAGGGAACTGGTGAGAAACCATGTCTCCCAGGAGGCATCACCGATGGATTCTAGTGATGCGACTATGGAGCATTTATTTCCATCATCTCCAAGGTTCTCCAGTGGAATGCATGTTTTTTCACTTTCACCACATGGAAATCAGTCAACCAGTTTTCCATTCGCTTCTCCCTTATCAAAGCATGAAGCAACCCTACCTTTAACCTATTTGTCACATTCAGATATGCAGTCTGAAGCATTCATTAATAACTCTGAAAAGCATAAGAACATTTCATGGTCAATGGATCCAGTTCAGGATTTTTTTGATTTTCCTCATGATATCCATCACCAAAATGGTGAGGTTGAGAGTAATGCTGGAGTAATGACATCTGAGGACCATGCCAAGAGATCAGATTGGCTAGAGTGGGCAGATCAATTGATCTCGGTTGACAATGATGCTGAACGTAATTTGAATGAATTTCTTAATGACGTTAACACCATGGAATCTGGTCAAAAGGTTTGGTGTCTTTGAGATCGGTTTATATACAAATTTAAGTAGTTCTATGAACTGCCAAAATATCTTTTATTTTTCCTCCATTTCCCCAAAATTGAAGATTTGCATTTTTCAGTTGCTGCAATCATCATCTGATGTCTCATCACAACAACCTAAACTCCATCAGCTTCACCCTGTTCTTAACAAAGAACTAGCTACTGTTGCTAATGCAATTTCATCTGCCTCAACAACAAAACCTCGAATGCGCTGGACACCGGAACTTCATGAGGCATTTGTTGAAGCTGTTAATCAGCTTGGTGGCAGTGAACGTGAGTAATCATCCTGGTTGTATCTCTGATTGTTATATTGTAGGATGAAGATCTTCTGAATTTAGCTTGTTGACTAGATGTTTAAAATTTATAGGTGCTACCCCGAAGGGTGTCTTGAAGCTCATGAATGTTGAGGGCTTGACAATCTATCATGTTAAAAGCCACCTGCAGGTACAAAGCTTCTTCCATCTGCATTATACGTGGTTGACTATGCAAGTCCTAATTATCTGGAAAATTTTTATTTTCAGAAATACAGAACGGCCAGATATAAACCAGAGTCATCTGAAGGTAACATAATACTCCTTTTTCTTTCGGTTATCTTACACAAGCTTGTCTTTGCAGTTTTAGCTACTACTTTTACATGCTTTCTTATTGGTCCATAATAATGTCATGAAAAATCAATATTCTTTGTGCTTACAACAGCATGCCTCTTACTACTTTTATTTAAGTTACAAAGTAAGAGAATAATTCTTTTCTTATAATTATTTGTGCAATTTATTCAACATTCTCATTCTTTTTTTTATTCAGGAATTTCAGAGAAAAAATTGAGTCCCATTGAAGAAATGAAATCGCTAGACCTGAAAGCGTATGTTGGTTTCTTTAAACTGGAATTTGTTTCTTTTTGGTAATTAAGGAATATGATATGATCAGTTTGAAGTATATGAATTACTATTGCTTTGACAATTTTGACGATTTAGGGTTTCTTGGGTTCAGGATTTGATTAATTTTGTGTCCTTTTACTGATGATAAGAGAATCTTCTGATATAGAACTGAAAACTAGCTGATTAAGCGCCAATTACAGGACTATTGGGATTACAGAAGCATTACGGTTGCAAATGGAAGTTCAGAAGCAGCTGCATGAACAACTTGAGGTATGCTGCCAGATTTTCCTAAATTTCATGTTTTCTTATGAACTGTGCTAACTTCTATATGTTAAACGTCTTAGCTCACTTCTTCTATTGAAACTCGGTTTCATGTGCAAGATGCATTTGAAAGGCCTTGATCATTGTGAAACTCCTTTCATTTTTCTGAGTTCAACCACAGCTGGCTTTTAACTTGGCCAAAGAGTACCAGTACATAAGGATTCTATTCTATCATCAATCCAATCACTGTTTGTGGTCTGTAAACTGTAAAAAATGTGGATAAGGCATCGTTAGTTTTGTTGTAATAAGTGGTTTTGATATGCTCAGTTGAGGTTTTATTTGCTGTTGAATATTTGCCCCAGCTACCTTGATGGTACCAAGTTTTTTTTTATTTAAATTGGAAATTTGTAATTTTATGCTCTGAAGGGTTCTTGTTATTGGACCAAAAGGTTTCTTACCAGTTGCATAATTTTTTGGAACTTGATACCATCTAATTTCCAATGTGCTACAAGAGTATGCTGTGTGGTAACAATGGGATCAGTTATTTGCTTGTGATGAACCAAAGAATTTGTGATCAAGCTCGAGGAAGTGGCAGTTTACTTGTATCTCTCCTCTATTTTACTTGGAATATTCTTGTTGTTTCTTTTGGCCTTTTCTCTTTATGTCTGTTAGACCCTAGTTACATTGGGTTGATGGAAGAAATATGTAACAGAAACATGCATGATTTGCCTATTTCTTCCTCTTCCATTTGCGCTATGGGCTCATATGGATATGTTATCTTACAGATCCAGAGAAACTTGCAATTAAGAATTGAGGAACAAGGAAGGAATCTGCAAATGATGTTTGAGAAACAAAAAGGTTTTGAACGTGACGAGTTAAAGGATTCTTCCTCCCCACAGGATAACCCTTACCCCTTGCATTCAGCCTTTGTGCAGCCTTCTTCAGGTGACAACTTACTGGCCTCAGAACCAGATCGCATAAACTCAACATCTGACACTGAGAAAAGCAATATTCTTGTGGAAGAACGATTATCTGGTGTAACAAGGGAGCCGAAGGTTCTCAATAACAGAAATGGTGATAATCTTGATGAAAATGATGACTAGCCAAGTATAGCTCCAGCTAAGCGTCCAAAAGCAGATGAAACAGCATGATCAAGAGTTAAGTCTAATTCTGATTGATTGCTTATGTAAATAATGATTTACTATTCCTTGAGATGATAGTCGGAATCCGGGATAGTGTCTGATTATGCTAGATAATCATTGCTCATGGACAGGAAATTTTGGAACTCATGATCACCTCTCTCCTGTAAACTGTTTATGGTGATAGCAAAGGTTTTTTTTTTCTGGGTAAAAATAAAAAACTAGAAAATTATAGTCGAAGGAGTTGAATTTGGTTTTAGACTGGCACTAGATTAAATTTTCTGTATATAATTTGGGAATCTTAGTCTCAATAACTAATGTTGCAAATAGTTTTGCTTTGTAGATGGTCACCGAATCCTATATCAGGATTATGGACATGTCAGGAAATGTGCCAGTATGTTGCTCCAATCTTCAGGGGGTTTATAAGAAGTACCAAGCAAGTGATACAAAATTGAAAAGTTATGTTAAATTGCCATATGTCAGATTCATCAGTTCATGAAAATTTTTAGCTGTTTATAACGAATTAATGATGTTTTCATGGAGAAGCCTGATCGATGGACAGTAAATCTTATTCAATATGCATAAAGTTGGCTAATTATCTAATTGCAACACACTACGATCACTTGGTTCAGGATCGTACATCTTGTTATTTGGGATTGCGCATGCAGAGTCCTCGCAATAATCAGTGATAACAACAGCATCCCATTCCCATTACTTTTTCTTCATCTTTATTCAACTGAATTTGGAAAATTTTAACGGCAAAGGAGTCCATAAGAAAATAACAAATAATTAGACAATTATGGAAATTTTATTTTGCTCAGCGCTGCTTTCAATTAATTAAAACATAACCACAAACCAATCAACTCACTTATTTAATTCGATCAAAAGAAGACGAGGATTAAATGACAAAATGGTTTCATAAAAATCGCACTTATTTGTCTCTTTACTCTTCTTCATCTGGCTTCGTTGGTTCTGATATAGTCTCAGCCATGACAGACTCACCATCTGTGGGATCAATTGAGTTTAAGGATTTGATGGCACACAGAAAATGGAGGTCATATGGACATTTAGCACACTGATAAAACATTTCACCGAAGTCAATCCTGGAATCACATGCGACACATCGTCTACTACCATTCCATACAAATTTGGTTTGAGATTGAGCACAGAGAGGATGTTCCAGGTGTTGGGGGTGATGTATTTCTCTTGGGATTTCTGCACAGAACTTGTGAAGATAGAATTGACCAACAAAGCCACCTTAGGTCATCTCGGACGTGTTAAACATATATATATATATATATAATCTATTTCATCCCGCTGCAATTTCGATTAATATGGGACAAAATACAAGAACAAAAACCAGCAGAAGATAAGATCGTGTTTACCTCCTGCCTGTTGTGGAATTCGGGGTTAATTTTCATCAATAATAACGAATTCACTATTGCACAGGTGACTAGAGTATAAACGATTGTACTAAAAAATCATCCCAAGGTAGATTTACAAGAAAGCGTGGTGGGTCACAACGGTCCACTTAAATACAACACTCCTAGACAGAATTTTATTAAGACAAGTAATTTAATAGCACAATAATTCACTACAACTATACCCAACAATAGCTATTAAATAGACATAAAATAGAACACAAAAAATTTAACGAGGTTTGGTCAATTATGTCTACTTCCTCCAATACTACCAAATAATATTTCACTATTGAAGAAATATTATAATTTGGAATTTTGGGATGAAGAAACCAAAGGGGGGGAGGTTTCCTTTTATAACAAAAGTGTCTCCCCCATTCTTCATATAGTAACAATACGTGATTTGAAATTTGCCAAAAAGTCAACAAATCTCCACCTTGGCTAAATTTCAAATTCTTCAATCCTCTCACAAAACCAATCTTTTAGTGGTGTCGGCAACTCCTAATTTTTAAATTGTAACAATATTGATCAAGTTCAAACAATGTTGAAACTTGATCGTTGTTACCACTTTTGTCATCATATCAACAGGATTCTTAGTGGTCTGAATCTTCTGGATTATGACTCCACCTACTTCTAGAATTTCTTGTACATAGTGATATCGAACATCAATGTGCTTAGTCCTTGCATGATAAACCTGGTTCTTTGCTAAATGAATAGCACTCTGACTGTCATAATGCACTTTGATGTGCTTTTGCTCTAATCCCAATTCACCAAGCAACCTTTGAAGCCAAATTGCCTCCTTCATAGCCTCTATAATTGCCACATACTCTGCCTTTGTAGTAGACAAAGCAATTGTTGATTGTAAAGTAGACTTCCAATTAACTGGTGCATTTGCAAGAGTAAACTTATAACTAGTTATTGAACGACGCTTGTCCATATCATCAATATAGTCAGAATCACAATACCCAACTACGCATTGACCATCTTTCTTATCCTGCTGAAATACCAAACCAGCATCCACGGTGCTCAGAATATACCGTAGAATCCATTTCACAACTTGCCAATGCTCCTTTCCAAGATCATGCATATACCTGCTCAAGACCCCAAATGCTTGTGAAATATTGGGCCTCGTACACACCATTGCATACAACAAACTACCAACAATATTTGCATACGGTACTTTTGACATGTATTCCCGTTCTGCATCATTCTTTGGTGACATGGATGCACTAAGCTTGGAATGAGGAGCAAGATGAGTACTAACTGGTTTTGACTTC
This sequence comes from Erythroxylum kunthianum, assembly GCA_024582655.2. Taxonomy (NCBI): domain Eukaryota; kingdom Viridiplantae; phylum Streptophyta; class Magnoliopsida; order Malpighiales; family Erythroxylaceae; genus Erythroxylum; species Erythroxylum kunthianum. The sequence goes on from JANIMX020000106.1 coordinate 34,259, forward strand.
TCATTCATGCCAAAACGTTTTAATATCTTTCTCAGATATTCTTTCTGAGACAAA